>CAUYQG010078052.1:0-34152 GCA_963574415.1 Tarsius wallacei | reverse complement strand
GAGACAAATACTAGATATAAGTGATCCATTTCTCTTCAGTTGCAGAAGTTGTATATTTAATTCAAACAATGTATAAGTGGACAAAGTATAGAGTAAAAATGTTTAAGCCCCCCGACCTTGTCCTTACTCCTTTTTTTTTTTGAGTTGGGGTCTCACTCTGTTGCCTAGGCTGGAGTGCAGCGGCACAATCATGGCTTACCACAGCCTCAAGTAGCTGGGACTACAGGCATGCACCACCAAGCCTGGCTAATTTTTATTTATTTTTATTTTTTGTAGAGATGAGGTCTCACTTTGCTGTCCATTCTGGTCTCAAACTCCTGGGCTCAAGTGATCCTGCCACTGTGGCCTCCCAAAGTGTGGGAATACAGATGTGAGCCACCGTGTGTGACCTGGTTTTACTTCTTACCCCTTCAAGAAGGCTATTTTGAACAGAGAAGTGATTTTAGGAAACAACGTTGAAGGGGGTAGGGTGTGTGAAGGAGAACTCCTGTTTCCCGCTTGAACTAGCTGGCTGTTACTGAGATAAGAAAAGCTAGGCAGGTCTATTTCTTGGGCATAGAGGATGAGTTAGTTCGCTTTGACTGTGTTTAATTTTTAAAATAACAGCTTTATTGAAATTCAATTCCCATACTATACAGTTTCACCCATTGAAAGTTCAGTGATTTTTAGTATATTCAGAGTTATGCAACCATCACCATAATCAATTTCAGAACATTTTCATCGCCTCCAAAAGAAACCTTGTACCCATTAGCCATCACTCCCAAACTCCCTTGACCCTCCTGTGTTATTTAAAGTCCTAGGTAATCACTTTCTACCTCTATGGATTTGCCTATTTCATATAAATGGATGGCTTTTGTGAGTGGCTTCTTTCATTCAGCAAATATTCAGCCATGTTGTAGTTTGTATAGTACTTTTTAATTATTTTGTCAAATAATATCCATTGTATGGGTATAACACAACTTGCTTATCCATCTATCTATTGATGAACATTTGTGTTGTTTCCACTTTTTGACCATTATAAATACTGCTATGAGCATTCACATACAAGTTTTTGTCTGAACACTTGTTTTTACTTCTTTTAGGTATATCCCTAGCAGTGGAATTGTTAGGTCATATGGTAATTCTGTTTAACCTTTTAAGGAACTGCCATTCTCTTTTTTACAGAGGTTGTGCCATATTACTTTCTCACTAGTAGTGCAGAAGGGTTACAATTTCTCCACATCTTTGTCAAAACTTGTTAGTGTCTGATTCTTTGATTATAGGCTTCCTAATGGGTGTGGAGTGGTGTCTCATTGTGGTTTTGATTTGCATTTCCCTTATGACTTAAGATGTTGAACATTCTGATGATGCCTATTGGCCACTTGTGTATTTTCATTTAGAGAAGTGTCTATTCAGATCTTTTTCTCATTTTAAATTGAGTTATTTGTCTTTCATTAAGTCATAAGAGTTCTTTATATATAATCTAAATACAAGACCCTCAGATACATGATTTGTAAGTATTTTCTCCCATTCTCTGTGTTGTCTTTTCACTTATCTATTTTCTCTTTTGCTGTTTATGGCTTTTGTTGCTATTGTGTAAGAAATCATTGCCTAATCCAAAGCCATGTAGATTAATGCCTTTGTTTTCTTCTAAGATCATAATGAATCTTTTCCTGTGTGCTTGAACTGATGTACCAAGAAAATGAATGTGAAGGTAATGCTACCATTACTCATAACATTAAATTTTTCCATTTGACAATTCTCAGATGATCACTCCCTCTCTAATTATCTCTCCCTAGACAGCTATTGGGTCATCAATGTGACAAACAAATATAAAGGTAAAATAAATTCAATTTAGCAATAGACTATTAGAAAAATGAAACAAGAGTCTTCAAAGTTAGTGCAGGTTCTCCATATGATACATATCACTTAATTTTCTTTTTTTTTCTGAGTCGGAGTCTTACTCTGTCACCCAGACTGGAGTGCAGTGGCATGCTCACAGCCATCACAGTCTCAACCCACTAGGCTCAGGCAATCCTTCTGTCTCAGCCTTCCAAGTAGCTGGAACCACAGGCATGCACCACCACGCCTGGCTGATTTTTCATAGAGACGAGGTCTTACCATGTTGCTCAGGCTGGTTTCGAACCCCTGAGCTCAGGCAATCCTCTCACCTCCATCTCCCAAAAGTGCTGGGATTATAGGTGTAAGCCACCATTCGGCTACATCAATTAAAGTTATTATGTGAATTTCAAATTCTTTCTACTAGAACTTCGAGTTATTAATTTACTTCCAGAATTCCCCTCATGGCTCCAAGAATATTAAAACAAATCAAAATTTCTAATCTCAAAATGACATGTCGTTTTAATGACTTCTTAAATGACTTGGACTGGAGGTGCAATTTTTGCAATTGCACATTTTGCCTTGCTTTTCTAAAGGACTTAAACTGTTACATACTAGCGAATTTCAGTGGTTTCTTTCTTTAAAATAAGTGGTGATGGTAGCACACACAATATCCCCATCTCTGGCTGTATACTTGTTTCCAGGACAACTCTGAAACCTTTAGTCAACAGCAGCCTGGTCATTTTATTCGTGCTTTTATAGTATCAAAGATATGTCACCTTTATTTAGAGATCCCACAGACAATCAGATGCAGAGCTGGTTGCACGTCAATGAAGACCACACGGGGATCAGAAAGGTTTGCAGCCCACTTAACTTCTCTCAAGTCAGAAATGAAATTCCCAAACTTCACGCAAGTTTTGGTTGACATTGAATTTCATGAGTTATTGGATACACTGTGTCACCACCTTTCATAGGAAAAAGGAGTGACCAGAAAGATACCCGGGCTAGAGGGAAGAGTAGAGAGAAAGCAGGAAAACAGCTCCACCTGTTTCTCCATTTTAAGAACTTTCCCTGACAGACATCTCCTTCCCACCCACAACTTGGGTTTTGTTTTCTATCTTGATGAAAACATTCCCATTTCAGTCAAAAAACAAATAAGACTGTGATTTATGTTTCGGGATTCATATAATGATTTCATGATCTCTCACGTTCTCAAATATCTGCTGGGCACAATGGCTCACGCCTATAATTCCAGCACTTTGGGAGGCCGCGGCGGGAGGATTGCTTGAGCCCAGGAGTTTGAGACCAACCTGGGCAATATAGTGAGACTTCATCTCTACAAAAATCAAAAAGTGAGCCAGGCATACTTGTGTGCGCCTGTAGTCCAAGCTACTTGGGAGGCTGAGGTGGAAGGATTGCCTGAGCCCAGGAGGTCAAGGCTGTGGTGAGCTGTGGTGAGCCACCACGCCTGGCTGATTTTTCATAGAGACGAGCTATTGGGTCATCAATGTGCCACAGCACTCCAGTCTGGGTGACAGAGTGAGACCCCAGCTCAGACAAACAAACAAAATTATCAAACGTTTGTGTATCGCTGATTGATTACAAAACATGTCCCTTCACAGGACCCCCTCAACACCCCCACCATCCCTATGGGAGCACCTTGTACCCTTTTCTGTTGTTTCTGAGGTTGCTAGTACAGACTGCCTCCAGCACCTGCCCTCCTGCTGACCCCTATCTGCGGTGCCCCTGCTCTGAACAGCTCAACATTGGACATAAACATGAGCCCGTCCCTGCCACCAGCTCTTCAAGTCCATGTCCTATAATGTCTCCGGAGGGATCAGGTCTTTCCTGTTTGCTTGCTGTTGGCAATGCCGATGACCAAGGAATGACCTTGACCTTTCAGTGACCCCACACTACTCCCGCACTATCAGAGCTCCTCCCTACCTGATATGGAGTCAGACCAAATGGTGCCTCTGGATAAGGTGACAGAATAGATCATTGTGCTAGTGAAAGAGCAGAAAGAGGAGCTTTGTGAACAGGGCCAGCCCAGCCTCACAAGGATTCCTGTACCCAGACATGATAATGTTGATTATTTTTTGAGTCGCTCAAGCTGGAGTGCACAATCACTGGCACAATCACGGCTCACTGCAGCCTCAACCTCCTAGGCTCAGGTGATCCTTCTACCTCAGCCTCCTGAGTAGCTGGGATTGCAGATGCCTGCCACCATGGCCAACTAATTCTTCTATTTTTTTGTAGAGATGAGATCTCACTATGTTGCCCAGGCTGGTCTAGAACTCCTGGGCTCAAGCAATCTTCCAGCTTTGGCTTCCCACAGTGCTGGAATAATAGGCGTGAGCCACTGCGCCCAGCTGGACATTATTAACTGCAGTAATTGCAATGACAATTTTGTTTTGCTCAAATTTTATACACTTCATCTTAATTTAAAGCAAACTTTTCTCTAAGGAGTCCGCACCAGGGGAAGTGGAATTCCGCATCACACATTGGGCCAGGCAGTGGAGTACACACGTGCTGGTCATTTCCTTCCAATCTTCACAGTGACCTAAAGAGCCGCCATCCCCTGACATCTGTGGGGTGGGAACACCATCATGTGTCTGAGTATTTTAGTGTTAGAAAGCTGCCAAATGAAACATGTACCACCCTCCCATCTCGACAGATGACCTGAAAGGCCAAGTTTGAATTTAGGATTTTCAGATCTGTCAAAGTTCTGTGCCAGAAGGTAGTGGCACGAGGAGACTCAGCTCCCAGGCCAGGCCCCCATCCTCTCCTCTCCTGCACCACCTCACCCTAACCTGCAGAGTTCAAGCGCACCGATGAGGACAACAGCTGTGGACTCCCCAGCCTGCTCATCCAAGGTGTCCATTCTCCTTGAAGACCACCACCCCTCAGCCGCCCTTTTGGCCCTGATGTGCACGCACCTGCAGCCTAGACAACCCTCAGGAGAACAGAAGCAGAGGAGACCCACACAGGCCTACAGGCAGGCCTGGAGCGTGTGTAGAGGGCACCCAGAGGTGAAGGGACCCAGGATCCAGGTGGGCATGTCTCCTTGGCCACAAGGAGAGGCACAGCCAAGGGCCAGATGGGACACTCTAAGTGGGTAGGAACTCCTCACATTGAGGTCAGAGGGAAGCTCTGCTCATGAGTTGTGTAAATGGGAAAAAAGATTCCAAAAAGCTAAAGAACTTAGTCAAAGCTATGCAGCTAGTAAGCTGGAGATCTTGGCTTCTAACTGTGGTCTCTTAGACTCCCACACCTTCCTGTCTGACCTTGATGTCACATATTAGGACAATAGATGTCTTCCTGAAAGAGTGGGCATATTTCATTTTATCCCCGTTCTATAGTTTGAAAGATATGACACCTTTATTTAAAAGCAATATTTTCAGATTTGCTGATTCCAGCTTAACAGTCAAGAATAGAGAGTCTTAAAAAAAAACAAAGCCTTCTAAATCATGGAAAATATGAAACAGATTCACAATTTAGTTTCAACTCAAACCCTTGAATGCTTCCTGTAAACCAGGCTATGTGCTGAAGCCTTTGACTGACAATCTAAATTCAAATAAAAAGCAATTTTTAATTTGATATTTTTTTAAAAGTCAGGCAGCCTAACATTAAAATTAAGTATGCAGTACATAACTCAACACATACTTATCAATGTTTTCAAATTATGTTTTGATTTCATATTGTGAATAAACCATAGAGAAAAGATGTGAAGATACAAGGGGGAACCCCCAAAAACCCAGAATTTATTTATAAAAACTGTGTATTTATTCTTACATGTTTAAACTTCAGACACCTTCCAGGTACTCTCCGTTTGATGCAATACACCTATCGAGACACTTTTTCCACTGCTCAAAACAGTTTTTGAACTCATCAAATCTGATGCCTTTTAGTGCTTCTGCCGTTTTTTGTTTCACCTCTTCCACATCAGCAAAACATTTTCCTTTGAGGACTTTTTTCATCGGGGAAACAAAAAAAGTCGATTGGGTAAAATTGGGTGAAATAGGAAAGGTAGGACATGGGGGTCCTGCCATTTTTGGTCCAAAACTGCTGAACACTAAACACTGAGTGGGCTAAATCACATATAATGAAATGGGCAAACACATTGAAAGAATCCCCCCCAAAACTCACTGAAGTGGAACACAGCCTCTCACAAAAATGCTCACTGGTGCACTGATGTCCATGGGTTTCTAGAACTTTTTTTTCTAGATTAGAAAATATAGTTTATTTAAAAGCAAATTAGAGAGAGAGAGAAATTCATCTCCCCAAGATGGGGGAGGGGGCCAAAGCTAGGAAGCATGGTGACAGCCATAGCTCAAAGAGCACATGGCCACACCAGAGTCTAGCAAGGCAATGGCCGGTTTCTAGAACATTTGCCCAGTGAGGAAATCCTGTACTATAAGAGGCTCACGCTCCAAAAGAAAATTCTGTTTTTTGGGAGGTCCCCCCTTATAGGGGTACAAGAAAGAGGGCGAGAGGGGGAAGTGGAGGAAGAAAGAGAAAAAGAGAGGGAAAAACCTGCCATAGACGAGTGCTCTTCACACATTCTGCTCAAATTACCCCTTACCAGGATTTTGAAAAACACTTTTCAGTTGCCCTAAAAATGTTTTCATCATCATTAGATATTTACAAAGGGCATCTTCTGGCATGTTTTAAATATCAGTATTTTAAAATAAGGCTGAAATATCACTTTTTAAAATATACTCATATGGAAGGTCAATTTCTAGTTCTTTCAGAAATCGCCACACTGTCTTCCAAAGAGGTTGCACTAGTCTGCATTCCCACCAGCAGTGTAGAAGGGTTCCTTTTTCTCCATATCCTCGCCAGCATCTGTCGTTGTTTATTTTATTAATGATGGCCATTCTTACAGGGGTTAGGTGGTATCTTAATGTGGTTTTGATTTGCATTTCTCTGATGATGAGTGAGGCTGAGCACTTTTTCATGTGTCTGTTGGTTGCCCGTGTATCTTCTATTGGGAATATACCCGGAGGAACTCAAATCATTCTATGACAAAGATACCTGCACATGTATGTTTGTTGCAGCTCTATTCACAATAGCAAAAACATGGAACCAGCCGTATTGCCCATCGAAGCTGGACTGGATTAAAAAAATGTGGTACATATACACAATGGAATATTATGCAGCCATAAAGAAGAACAAATATATGGAATTTGCAGCAACTTGGATGGATTTGGAGTCGATCATACTCAGTGATTTATCACATAAACAAAGAAATGAGTTCCATATGTTCTCACTCATAAATGGACCTTGAACAATTATAATGCTATAAGAAAGTGATTGGCAGTAGTGGAAAACAGGCGGGGGGTGGTGGGATTGGCAGTTGGGGAAAACTGCTAGGGGAGGGAGGGGCATACCTCATCAACAAGAGTACCTGCATGATTAATATTTATATACCTAACCCTGATTGTACCCCACATATCTATAATAAATAAATAAATAAATAAATAAATAAAATATAGTCAGTGAAATTTAAATATCAGAGTAATTTGCCATCATTATGCTTTGGTTAAAAAAAGTATTTAAACTCTTCCTTAGCAGACAGAAAGTTAACATTGTCCCTTTTTCTCCTTGACCTCATATTTCCATTTCTTCTCCCCAGAATTTTATCCTAATAGAAAATGCTTCATTAAAGTCTTTTGTCACCATATCACACTTCTCTACAATAGAAATATGTACATACCAGTGAAATAAAAATTTTGGTTTTCTGTGGACCCATATCATAAGATGATTTTACATGTCATCTGACCAGTGTCTCCCAGGATGTTCCGTTAGGAGGGAGGCATCTTCAAAGACAGCGACAGCATAGTGAAAGAGGTAGCATTCAATGAAACATGTCATCACTCCTGCTGCTGACTCAAACCATCCCCAAAAAGCCAAATGGCCTTGTTCCTACTCTACAATTTGCCATCAACAGATCATATGTCAGCTGAAGAAAGGAAGGCTCAAAGCCTGACTTGAGGTTATGATCCTCCGATCAAAGAAGTGTCTCGATTAAAGAAAAGATTCACAAACCCCATTGTGAGTACTTTCTTTTTTTTTTTTTTGAGTTGGAGTCTCACTCTGTCGCCCAGACTGGAGTGCAGTGGCCGCTCCCGGCCACCACAGCCTCCACCTGCTGGACTCTGGCGATCCTTACACCTCAGTCTTCCAAGTAGCTGGAACTACAGGTGTGCGCTACCACGCCTGGCTAAGTTTTTTGATTTATTGTAGAGATGAGGTCTTGCCAAGTTGCCCAGGTGGGTCTCGAACCCGCAGGCTCAGGCAATTCACTCACCTCGGCCTTCCAAGGCACGGGATTACAGGCTGAGCCACCGAGCCCGGCAACGTTTGCCTTTTTATATTTAATCTTTAAAATGTATTTAGGCAGTATAAGTGCAGGTTTCTTACATACGAATGTTGTGGAGTGGTGAAGTCTGGGCTTTTAGTGAACCCATCACCTGAATACTTAAGGGCTCCCCACTCCCACCCTTCACCCTTTGTAGTCTCTAGTGTCCGCTATTTCACTCTGTATGTCCATGTGTTCTATTACTTAGTTCCCACTTATAAGTGAGAACATGAGGTTATTTGATTTTGTTCCTGAGTGACTTTCACTGAGGACAATGGCCTCCAGTTTCATCCAGAGGTCGTATTAGAATAGGGTGGATCTCTAATCCAACCTGACTGATGTCCTTGTAAGATGACAGGCACAGAGGCAGAGGCTAAAGTGATGCAGCTGCAAGCCAAGGACTGTTAGGGGAGGATGTGGCCTCCACTGCCAGCTGGAAGAAGTGAGGAAGAATTCTAGCCAGAGTTGCGAAGGAAGCATGGCCCTGCTGAAGTCTCTATTTTGGACCCACTTCCCAACTGTAAGAACAAATGTCACTTTTTTAAGCCACCCAGTTTGTGGGCCTTTGTTACAGCAGCCCTAGGAAATGAGCATAGTTCCACATAGAAGCTGAGGATCTGGAAATCGGTTTCCTTAACACACATACCTTGGAGATGCCTGCTCCCCCTGAGTCATCATTGGCAGAAGCATGGGAGGTTAGAGATTGCACCACCTCACACATCTGCATCTGACAGTCCCTGGGAGCTGGGTCCCAGGAACTAGGAGTTCACTTAAGCACCCTAGGGGATTCCCTGCACACTAGGTGTTAAGAACCTTTACTTAGAGAACTGATGGCTTCCTGAAACCTCTCACCTCTCTTAGTGCAAGGCAGTGGAGAAAAAAGTGTCACATCTTTTCTTTTTTGTTTTTTTCCTGATTTTAAAAACTAACTTTTTTAAAGTTTTTTCTAATTTTTATTTTAACGATGTAGAGTACAACCCAGGGTTAGGTGTACAAAATGGTCATTGTACAGGTAAAGTTTGGGCCTCACTTTGGTCCCCAAGTCACCTGGTTTGAGATCAGGTACCACATCTTTTCTTACCTGAGATCCTGGGTGTGCAAACTCTAAACGTAAAAAGAAAGATATGAACTATTTCTTTCTCCTTTATTCCCCATGTTGCTCATGAAGAAAAATTGACTGCCAGGGCAGCAAACTGCTTAGTCAGTGATAAAAAAGTCAAGTTCAACTGTTTGTTATGGTTCTTAAAAATAAACAGTATTAGCCAACATCTGAAAAGTTCTTTATGAACTAAACCTTTCCATACCACCTAGGGTATGGCACACGCACTTCAATCCACTCCATAGCTGATTGAGAAGATACTAAAATGTGCAGTTTTATAGCTAAAAACCACAACTCTCAAAATTAAAATATTTGCACAGGTCTCTTCACAAGTATTTATAATTTATTTTGAAATATAAATTAGCTCATCAACTTTCAGTGACAAAAACAGGCAAAGCGTGGTACATGCCACTGATGATAAAATCTGTAAGAATACAATTCCTTTCTGATGTGCTTAGTTATTTCTGAAGACCCCACTGCCCGTCAGTCAGCATACACATCAGTATAAACACACACAGTCAGCTAATGACACAGTTACCATAGTCATGAATTCATCCTTCAGGTCTCTACATTTAAAAGGAATAAAGCAGAATAACAATAACATATAATGAGGAAATGAACAGAATTCCTCGGGGTAGCCGCTAAATTTTTTCAAAAACTGGATTACAGATGTCCCACCATCTCCTCCAAATCTGTGTTTTTTACAAACTAGGAAATCAGCCTTTCCTTAGAAGAGTACATGAACAGCTTTCCCCTCTGAATGAGGAATTCTTGAAACTTCAGAGCCTATAAACTGAGTGCCTCTCTGGAATATTTTTAGACTAAGAGAATGAGTAGTTGTAATATCTTCTTAAGGTTCATGGGTTTTGTTTATGTGCTGATATTTTTCAATCAGAGAAGCTATGAAGTCTTTTATGGGTCCTGTGACTACTTTCTCTTTTATTATCTATTTCAAAGAGAACAATTTCTAGAATCCTTAAACTGTAATCTCTGGCCTCTCTTAATGTCCTAGGAAACTTGCATACTTGGCTATTCAATTAGACGTGAAGAAGCACAGAGACATTCAAAGCTGTTCCTTTAATTCACACCAAATGGACTACATGGATCTGAATGATTAACATGTTCAAGGATTCTTCTAAATAACCAGAGATTCAAAGCACTAAAGACAACTGTATTCCAAACAGACAGCCAAACACGGTAGCATATTTTAAAGGCCAGATATATTTTCAAAAATCATGTTTACAATAAGCAAATTATGTAGTGAAGAAATATCAAAATCAAGTTGATGAATAAAAAGGCACACTTGAATATGTCAAGAGCTGAAGAATAGGACAGTTCTTTTTGTTTTGTTTCTAGTAGAGGAGAAAAAGGGAAACAGACATATTGAAATTATTTTTTCAAGTGAAGGTTTCTGTCACTTGAAGTAGTTAACATCGGCTTCCTTCACCCTCATCCCAAGCAGTTCTTTCCTGCCTTTGTTTGAGAAGGGATTCAGTCTTCTGCCATGTACAGATGATACATCAGGGCAACGGCCACCGCTGAGAGGGCTGGGATCAGCCAGTTGGTCCACCAACTAGAAAAACACAATGAGCAAAGGTGTTTGCGTGATGTTCATTGCAGGAAATTCTAAATCTTTGCTCCTTCCAATAGAAAATTACTGGAGCCATGTGTTTCTTACCTCTGTAACTAACTTGATTGAAAAGACAACTCGGATTTGTAGAAGTGACATGACTGCATCATATGCCTTAGAATACTGCCAATCGCCCTACCCCGCTAGCTTTATGAGAAAACGCCCAACCAGCTCTACTTCTTTTTTTTTTTTGAGACAGTATCTCACTCTGTTGCCCAGGCTGGAGTGCAGTGGAACAAAGTTAGAACAAACTCCTGGTTCAAGCAATTCTGCCAACTCACCCAGACTGGGAGTTATAGGAGTGATTGGGATTGCAGGCGTGAGCCACCATGCCTGGTCCACTTCAATCTATTTCTAAAATTTTGCACAAAGAGCTATTATCACTCTCCCAAGAGACACTACTTAGGAGTAGTGAGTTACCTCAAGGACATAAACTATATTCCTTACAGGTTTTATTCTAGTTATATATAAATAATACTTAAGAACTTTTATTTATTTATTTTTGAATTGGGGTCTTACTCTGTCTCCTAGGCTGGAGTGGAGTTGGGCTCAAAAGATCTGTCTGCCTCAGTCTCCAAAGTAGCTGGGACTACAGGCATAAGCTACCACACTCAACTAATTTTTTGATTTTTTGTAAAGATGAGGTCTCACTATGTTACCCAGGCTGGTCTCAAACTCCTGGCCTCAAGCGATCCTCCTTCCTCAGTCTCCCAAAGTGCTGGTATTACAGGTATGAGCCATGACTCACTTAAGAATTTTAAATGGCATTAGGTTGAGAACCTCTTATTTTGGGTGAGCCACCAGCAAACTCTACGGTCAAGAGCAAATCACTTCCCTGAGCTGTAAAGTTGAGGGGTTTGGGCCATATAATTGCTAAGGTTGCTACAAACACCATGGCTCTAACACCCTGAGTTGAGGTTTCGAAAATCTGATCATTATGGCCTGTGCTTACATTTACAGTGTTAAGAAACAGCATATCCAAACTACTTAGTCTGAGTTCCATGGGTCGAAATTCCGAAAAATGCCTAATTTATTCATTTTTCAGTCCTGATGCAGAGACATTTGATCTAATATAAAGTATAAATCATGGATCAAATTAGAAACAGAGCTGGGAACTGCTTCAATTTAGATTTGAATCTTTATGTCACACTTGACTCTTCAATTCAGATTTTAACTTCTTAGAAAATAGAAATTAATTAATGTATAAGCTTTAGACTCTAACTGGACTATTTATATGCATTTTTCATCATAAATATTCTTTTCTTTAACATTCTTCACCCACCAACCCATTCAAAAATCATGTTCGGTATAAAGATTTAAACTGCAAAAAGATTACAGGTGTAATTTTCATCTTGGTGGGGGCTGGTGGTTTTTTCAGTTTCCCTTTAGAGATAAACTGGCATGTCCGTGAAAAGTCAGGTGAGGAACTGCCTGTAGGCAGAAAATGTTCCAGAACACCAATAGACTGGGGCAGTTAAATTTGACAGGAAGAAATATAAGTGTGTGGTTTTGAACTTGGGTCCAAAAATAATAATAATAATAATGACTATTATAGAAGTCAATATGGTAGAACTGCCAAAGTTGTTACTATGACCTTGGATTATAATATAGAAATCTGATCCCTAAAACAAGTGAGTCATGCCACACTTGACTTTAGGGCAAACTTATGAAAAGGACCAAGGGAAATTGAGTCATGCTTAGGGAAATGTATAGTTTATCAAATAAGGAAGGAAATGGAATGTCTGCCAGGAGATGAGCCAATGGGGTGGCCACGGGACCAGTCAGCTGAAGGGCTGCCCTGGGGAAAAATCGGATGTAATTTGTTTTATATGTTCCTTGGGGTGGGTGCAGCCAGAGGTTAGGGTCTAGGTGGCTCAGAGAGTGTTCACAGTCAGAGCTGCCTGACAGCTTGGGACAGAAGAACCACAGAACAGGGACCCAGCAGGTGGGGGAAGGGCCTAGTCCAACTCACAGTCATGAGCCTTCCAACCCAACACTACTTTAACAGAAAACTACCACATACCTGGAATTAGAATCAAGAGTAGTAATAAGAGTTTCCTGAAACACAAGAGGTAAAAATAAGTTACAGGGAACGTTTGAATATTTATTCCACTGACTAAAAACCTGTTTTAAAATAAGATCACAATATTTTATTCAGTTAAAAAAATGTTGGAAGGAAAAATTACATCATAAACTTTTCACTAAGATGCCTAATTTCACCATTTTTTTTCAGAATAAAAAATTTTAAGATATACTAAATTGCTTAAGGACATACCTTGATAATTTGAGAATGTTACAATTTTGCTACATAAAATAGTCTGTATACAATAGGCATCTAAATACTTTAAGGTAAAACTGAGAACAGATACTTATGTACACATACACACATCCCATGTCATCTTTAGGAAGAGCAGTTAAATTCTTCAAATGCACGAATCAAATGTTCAATAATTAAACATCAATTACTTCATTCAAATCTGACACCCAAATTACATTAAATACATGTCAACGAAAAAGAAAAAATGAGAATTGCCATTTTGAGTTCTAATATTCTAGCCCACCTTCCCTAAGCCTCCTTTGACTCTGACCAGACAGTGCCAGCAAGACACCTGACTGACCTCACGGGACTGTGCTGCCTCACTTCACAGTGGTCATCTACCACCAGCCACTGTCATCCTGAAAACAATCCTCCAAATAAAGAAGTCCTGTTTTTACCTTCCAGCACTTGCTCAGAGCAGCTCTTCTTGTGAGTACCACTAAAGTAGCTCTGGAAAAAAGTGTAACTTCCTACACTGCTGAAAACCCAAGGGCCAGTGAAATATAACTTTTCTGGGTTTGAAAATGTGTTAAGAAGCATTGTTGATGTTCCACACCAGCAAAAGTATTAGTGCCTCAAACAAAAGCAGTGAAGAAAGCAGCTTCATCACAGAGTCCTAGGTCTGCAGTTTCCCAAAGCACAGATAAAAAAGCATCAGCCAAACAATCGACTGTTCGCAGTGAGGCCAAGCTACACTCTGCAAAGCACATTAGAGAAATTCCTGTGAAAAGGCAGAACACTTCCAAGGAAGAGCTGGCAAAGCTGTCATGAGACACACCAACCTTGACACACGGCCTTTAAGATTCCTGACACAGTAGGGAAAAAATAAGTCATTTAAAAAGTAAATTTCACATTTGCTACCTACTTAAGCAATTTTAAGTCTTAGTGTCATAAGAAATATTCATAACTACAGCAAGACTATTTTTCAAACTGTGTATATATGAATGAAATTAACAAAAACTTCTAGAAATAGTCAAAACATGTCATTTAGCTATTAGAAGAAAGACAGTCAGCTCTGAAACATAAGAGTTCACTGAAGATAAAAATATTATTGTCACACCAGAAAGTTAAGTTTGAAACAGTAAATGGAAGGCAAACATAAATATCCATGACATTGTTAAACCCAGCACAAGTGCAGACATTTTACCAAACACATGGACAACTCTGGAAGCTAAGCTGGCTTCCTCTCCCCTTGTAGTGCTACGAGTGAACGCTAACATTAAACATGTCTGGCACACCACTACCAGCAACAAGGAATTCAAAAGCTGAACATAGAAAAATCATATAACTGTTTGATAGTTTATTATCTTCTTGGCTTTACAGCCCAGGATGCTTGACATTAAAGCAAGTTTGAATGACCACTTAGCACTTCAGTGAAAAAGTAAATTGTCTTTAATGGCCAATGGTCTGAGGGGCCTCACTTGGGTTTAGGGATGTAACTATCAAATATGTCAGCAATGAACAGGAAGAAAGACTATAGTTTTTATGGCAGGCTCTGCCACCTGTTCACTCCATGACCTTGAGGGCTCAACTTCTCATAAAAAGAGATTAGAGATTAACAATTAAATTAGTGTAAGTCACGTGTAAGGACAAAGTCATGTAAATCAGTATTAATTATGATAAGCTCCATTTAAAAGATTCAAAGCCCAACAAGATGTTGCAAATCAGTCATCTCAGTTTAGATTAACTTAGTTGGAAGTTCATCTTTGTTGGAAGACTTTCCTCAGTTGGAAGTCTATTCCTTAGCTGGAACAGATGTAGTTGGAAGACTCTCCCTTAAAATGCTGACAGAGTGATGCCTGCCCCAGGAAGTCCACAGTTACAGAAGCAGCTTCAGAGACTACAAGTGACAGGCCTCAGTTGAGTGCTAGACTTGGTTCTGGAAAGTGTGACTTGGAACAAGGTATTCGAAACACCCAACCTTCACTGTCTTCACCTTCCTGGGCAGATGTATGGATCTCACAGAGGTATTGTGAGAACCAACTGAAATAATTTCTATAACAATGCTGTGAAAACTATAACCAAGAAAGGGCACTGCCACTACTGACATCCTCTATATAAGCAAGTAAGATGAGGGTACATATAACTTAAAACATGTAATTTCAGTGTCTACAAATACCTTAATTGGGCAACTTAAAACACTATGCTTTCCTTTGGGCAGGCTCAAGCTAGTAATCTTCAGTGCATTTTATTTCACAATTCAACTGGATATTTAAGCAGGCAACACTTCAAAACTTCACGTCACAAGGTATATTTTTCAGTATGGAGATACATGAATGGCTATATAGACACACACCAAAAGAAATAGATCTAAGGGCACTCTTTTCTGCTAAACTAAAAGCACAAGAAAGACAAACCCAGAAAAGTAGCTATGTATTTTTTTTCATTTCATCTGCTTGGGGCAAAAGAAATGAAAAAAACAGTAAGCTTTTATCCCATATTCCTCCAGTTCTGCTCTAATTTAAGCAAAGTCACAATAAAAAAAGAGGATCTAAAAGTTGGTACATTCATAAAATCTCTGAAGAGAGTAAAAATATCTACCTTAAAAAGTTAGTGTGATTCTTGAAACTCCAGTGGGATCTTCTATACCTAGCAAGCTGATCAAATAGCAGCTGCTAATGATGAGATGAAGTATGTCCCAATATCATGATGTTATTTTAAAAGTTTTCTTTGATATTGATATTGAAAATTTTATTTGATATGTAAACTTGCTCTGTCCCCAAAATATTCTAAGTAACAAAAGTGATCAGCACTTCAAAATTGAAAAATAAGAACAACAAATACTAAGGGACAATTAGTTCAACACAGAGAATAAGTTATAATGCATGTGTTCAAATGCAAATAAAGGAGACAGTCTGTCCTTCCAACATAATGCAGTTATGGCAGGAGATACATTTACCGCCTTAAACCTAATGATGTTCCTTGCTTGCAGGCATCATGGCTAGGGACACAGCTAGCCCTGCGGTGATCTAAGCTCCTTTGTTTTATTATAGCTAAATTGACTTACACCAAGATTACTAACACACTGACTATCTAACAGGAAAAAAATACACTTTTCCTCTGACAGACTTCAGAGAAAAAGGAAAAACCGCATGTAACACAGAATTTCAGTTGAACGGAAAGTAGCCTCAAAAAAGGTGCTAAAGCTGAATGAACTAACAGCAAAGATTTCAAGTCATTGTTACAGAGGCCAAATTCTGAAGCCCATTTTTACCTTCCAGAAGTACTCATACCAACCAACATTGAACTTAATTAAGCCTTTTTTTGAATAGGGAAAGGAGAGAATATAAATCAAATTGCTTTATCCCAAACACATTACACAAGACTTTTATTGTACTATTTGGGAAGTTGAGGTAAACATGACCTTTATGTTTATATTATTGGATTAACTACTTTAATTTTTTTGTAGATTAAAGAAACATCTTGGCAGCAATAGCTAGAAAAATGAGTTCCTCAGATCTTGATAAAAGCTCAGTGAAGTCTTGCTATTGTGCTCTCTCGAATAAAATCAAGAGCATATACCAAAATGAAAACATTATACTTTCTGTCATTTGTTTTAAGCAACACTTTCCCTCATAGATCCTTAATTATAGGCCAGGAACTATTTTGTCTACTTGTATTTTTCAGAAACTCTGGCTGTTCTCATCAATTCTTACTTTGGATTCATCTTCATATAAGGAAGATGGTCAGTTCAGAGAAAAGGGACAGTGAACCAGAGAGTAAAACTAGTATTACCAGAATCATTTTTCTTCCCTAAGGAAAAATAAATCAAAAGGATATTATTTACTTAACATTAAATTCATCTGACAAATATTTATTGAACACCTACTATGCCCCAGAGATGAAGAGATGAAGAAGACATGGGTAGTGTCCTTAAATATTTAAGTAATAAGACCTCTACGCAATCAGATATTAAGTTCTCAAAAAGTAAGGCTGAGTCAAATCTTTCAGATCAGAAGTAAAATGCTACTTATGAAAAATAGCTCTTCCAAGGGTATTTATTGATAATTATGATGAAAAAAGTACTGTAAATACTGAGAATCTTGTTTTGTTTTGTTTTGTTTGTTTTTGAGTTGGGGTCTCACTCTGTCATTCAGGATGAAGTGCAGTGGCATATCCACGACCACCCCAGCATCAACCTGCTGGGCTTAGGCAATCCTTCCGCCTCAGCCTTCCAAGTGCCAGAACTACAGGTGCGTGCTACCACACCCAGATAATTTTTGATTTAACATAGAGACGAGGTCTTGCCAAGTTGCCCAGGTTGGTCTCAAACCCGCGGGCTTAGGCAATCCACTCGCCTCAGCCTCTCAAAGTGTGGTATTATAGACTGAGCCACCGAGTCTGGCCAATATTGAGAATCTTAAAACAAATAACATACAAGCTATCCTAACAATTCATAATGACTGGTCTATACAAATAAACATTTTTCTGAGCCAGTAGGTTATTCATCTTTCCTAGAAAGACCTGTGCAGACCTCAATCAGGAAGTGAAAGACCTCTGCCTTCAGTTTGATAGTATTAAATACAATGAAAATAACTCTATCCACTGAGACATTTAAGATGGTCACACTTACCGAAGGTTTGTTTAACTTTGATCTGTCATCCTGCAATAAAAAAAATAAGGCACATTATGGAATATGAAAATCTACAAAGAGGACTCTTTTTTTTCTGTCTTTCCAAAGTGTTCACATTAAATGAGATTTTCAAAAAAAATTACAGTTCAGTAATTGGCATTTCAGGTTCAACATTCAGTTATTAAACACAAAGTTTTTTGTTTTGTTTTTTTTGAGTTGGAGTCTCACTCTGCCTCCCAAGCTGGAGTGCTGTGGCATACTCACGGCCATCG
Organism: Tarsius wallacei; assembly: GCA_963574415.1. Classification (NCBI taxonomy): domain Eukaryota; kingdom Metazoa; phylum Chordata; class Mammalia; order Primates; family Tarsiidae; genus Tarsius; species Tarsius wallacei. Next base: position 16,082 of record CAUYQG010078052.1, on the reverse strand, counting down.
CATTTTCAACCTGCTGGGCTCAGGTGATCCTTATGCCTCAGCCTTCCAAGTAGCTGGAATTACAGTTGTGCGCCACATGCCCAATTAATTTTTTGATTATTTGTAGAGGCGAGGTCTCGCCATGTTGCCCAGGCTGGTTTCAAACCCTTGGGCTCAGACAATTCTCTAACCTCCACCACCCAAATTGCTGGGATTACAGGCGTGAGCTACCATGCCCAGCTAAATACAAAGTTTTAATCTGGCTTAACAGCAAAAATTAAGAGCAGATTAAGTGCCAAGAAGTGTCTTCTATTTAGGGTTCCAAAGTTTAGAATAGCATCCATGACAGTCTTCTGTATGTTAATGTGTATATACATTTATTAGACTCTGTGATCTTCACTTCAGAAAGCAGCTGAAGATCTAATTTTTCCCTCAGTCCTCACAAATTCCCTGTGAGATGTGTATATATCTCTTATTTGTATGATATCCTCAGTGAATCCTTGCAATCTCCCAACTCCAGAGTCATAAACTATTTAAACCTCAGGCCAAAGCCATAAAAAATAAAGTGTGTCTCAAGGCTGGCCACAGGGAAGCCTGGAAGGCAGGTGGGGCAGAAATGCCGCAGTCAGGGCCTGAAACGCACCCGCACCCATCAGATGGGATGAAACATTTTTAAAGGCAGCTTCTCTGATTACCACAAAATGTCTTCACTTTTGTGAAGTGCAGAGACAAAAATACATGCGCAAATCAACTTTCCAGATAAATGAAACTCACTCCCTCAAAGCACGTATCTCCGACCACCAAAGCAAAACAACCTCCCCACTCAATGGAAGTTGTTCTAAAATGGATTTCATACTTTGGGGCCTTATATAGAGAGCCTAATTTAATCCTTCCTTCATTCATAGTCATTAAAAGAAGTATCAGTGATACAATCTCACACACACATACACACACATGCATTATATCCATACATATATTAATATTAATATGTATATTTTTTAAGGGCGTCTCCATTTGCTAATTTGGGATGAGGCTATTTGCCTATGATTTTTCTTGTGAGAGAAGAGCTCGCTCAACCCCACTATGGCGGGCACCTGGGCTGCATCATGAACAGGAAGGGACCCAGGTGCTCCTAGAGGCAAAGAAGGCGGCTGAATGCATGACCCTGGGATCCACCTCTGGATGCTCAGAGGATTCAGACTTCTTCCCAGGTTTTCAGACATACTGCTGATAACTTAGGTTGACAGCTGTTTAACACGGTTGTTTAAAACTTTCAACAGATGGTCCTAAATTCCTCTCACAGTCCTGTGTTTATAGAAAAGTTAAATTAGGCCAGTGTGTTTCCAAAAGTCAGTCAACAGATGAGTACCAAAGCCAACCTTTTCCAAGGTCGGGGGTGAGGACAATGTGCTCATTAAAATATGCTGCCCGAGGAATTCCTAAAACTGAGAAGCATTCCAGGCATGGCGCTGGGGTAGAGCATTCCGACTCTAAGTGCTGGGAAAATATGCAACCAGTGACATGCAAAGAAACTTCTGGCCAACTTACTCATGACAAAAATGGTGTTCTAAAATTAGGAGGAGTTGCTTTTGCTTTACTATTTTAAACATTCTATATACATGCAGGCCTACAGATTTGGGTAAAGTCAACCAATAACCTTAAGGAGAAATAAGAAAGGCCTCCCCAAAAAAGTACTTACCGGATGAAGCTCCCCAATGATGTATGTTTTGGACAATTCCCGTGCATCTGTAGAGTGCCCGACATCCTCGAAGTTTTCAGTAGCATCACCTCCAGCTTGCTCCCTTAAGACTTCTTCCCCACCAGGATGCTATTCAAAAAACAGATAGAAAAAAAAAAATAGTGTTTTTTCAGGCAAATGAGTTAAAAGAAGCTGCCCAGTTTATTTAACCAAACAGGTCACTCCAGGAGTTACAGATGACAATGGGTAACTACAATTTGTCCATAAGGTGGATTAAAACAACATGCTTCTTTAAACTCAGTTTCCTTCATGAGCATGCATTAGAACCTTCCCCTAATAACGGAGGTTGCTTCCCCATATTTTTCATACACTAGGCAGGCACCTTTAATCCTTTGGTAATGTCTGCTTTGATTTTCGATGAAATTCTCAAAATTGCTCTCCTAATCTGTACTCAATCTATTTTTCCTTGAAACCTACAGCTGAGACTGACTTTAAGTCCAAGTGTGGTCATTAGACTGGGCGCAGTGGCTCATGCCTGTAATCCCAGCACTTTGAGGTAGGAGGATCACTTAAGGCTAGGAGTTTGAGGCTGCAGTGAGCAACAATGGTGCCACTGACTGCACTGCAACCTAGGTGACACAGTAAGACCCTGTCTGTAAATAAATAAATAAGAATTTAAGAAAAAAAAAGAGTGGCTGTTGCCTAAGATGACAATTCACAAGTAGCGGTTGGCACGTCACTTCCCTTTGGAAAGCACTCTGCATCCCTACAAGGTACAAGGTGCACAACCTATTGGACAGGCAAGCAAGCCTTTGCTTTTGCAGAATTTATTTTCCAGTAGAAAAAGGAGAAAAAGAACTTGCTGAAGATGCTGCCATCACAATATTGTGTTGACGGGAACAATGGGGCAAAGAGGAAGGGCTTCGGATTCTACCTGGGTAGGGGAGTGGGAAGAGCCTCTTGTGTAATGAAAGTATTCTGGTGCTTTTAGCTGTTTTAATTAGTAAAACAAAGAACGGTCATGATGCAGGCAGGAAGGGTTTTTTTTTTCTCTAAGATGATTGACAAGTAGGGTCCCAACCTGGACACAGGTGAGACAGTCTAGAGATTTTCAGGCAAGGGAAGAAGCTCTCGGACAAGGGAAAAGAAACAGAGCTTGATTCAATCATCCTAAATAAGTACTTGTGTAGGGAAAAAAAAAAACTTCTTAAATCAAGTTTGATCAAATTAATCCTGTAAGTCTCCAACAACTGAACAAAACCAGTGTCCTGTGCAGAGCTGACTGGAGTCAGTTCTGAATTTCTCTCAACTATGGAAGACAGAAAGGAACATATCATTGTAGAAAGGTCGATAATTATCCTGCTTTGCAACCTATTTCTCTTACTACTTTTAAACATATCCACTGTTAAAGAAATCTACTTTTTATTTTTTTTGGTAAAATGTATCCATTAACATCGTAGAAAAATTGGGAAGCACAAAAAATAAAAAAATCACCCATAAAAAATTTTGCCCCCCAAAAAGAACTGCAGACATATAATGTGCATATATATGAATAATTTTTAAAAGAAACTGAGATTATCTCATATATTTTGCTTTATTAAATAAACAGCAGATAATACATGGTACAGAGACCATACTGCCTAGTGGTTACCACTTACTATATGAACTTGCTTAAATAATGGTACTTATATAGTTTTGGGGGACTAAATGTGTTAATATATGTGTCTGGCACGATATTATCCAGCATTTTTATTAAATATTTTCCAATGTCACTAAGCCTCTTTCCTTAATGTGAATTTTAAATGGCTGTATAATGTTATGTGGTACGAGCATTTCCCAATTTATTTAAATGTAGTCTGTTGGGGACATCCAGATTGTTAGAAGTCCACTTGAAGCAAGCATGGGAATGCATACTAGAAGGACAGGCGGCAGGCTGGCTAACTCAAAGTCAACCCAAAGCTTTTGGATTCATCTCCAAGGCTGTGACAATGAAAACATGGTTTTGCTGATTCTGGAACAGTCTGTTTCATGCTGGGCACTGACTGAGGGGCAGAGAAGCAACAAGGTAGGAGATATAAAACAACTCATCCAGCACCCACAAATTATAAAATCCACAGACTGCTCCCTAGGTGCCGATGGCTTAACCTATGGACTTCCTCAACTTCCAACTCCTGTTAAGGACTTGTGTTTCCAGACAAGTCTCCTGGAGTCAGTCATATCTTCTAGCCACAGCATATCTTCAAAGGACAATTTTAAATGAAGTTAAAAACATAGACTTAGACTTTTACAAAGAACCATAAAATTAGACAAGCTCTTAAATACAGAATTCTAATCTTTAAAGTGCTATAATAGAGAAAGTCTGTTTCATGCTGGTAACACAAATCTTCATTTGAAACAGAAGTACAAAAGGGTAGCTCCTCACCTTAATTTCTGACCAAGAACAGAAACAAGGGATATGTACATATGAATCTACTTGTCTATCTATCTCTGATTTATACCTGGCCTAAACCGTGTGTTTTTTTCCTAAGAAAAAAAGAGAACAAACATCTTGAACTATATTGTTTTCACTGAAAACCTATAAAAAATTGTAAAGTAGATTTTTAAAAGCAATTTAAGAAAAAATATATAGTATAGAATAAACTAATTGATTCTAAAATGTTTTTACCCTAAAGATTTTTTTTTAACAGTTAGGAAATCAAAGCCTAAAATGATAAATTCTTAGAACAAAATAACTCAAGTCTTGATAAAATATATGGGATTGGCTTTTTGTAATATCTAATATTTTCCCCAAATATATTTCTGAAGGAGAGACAGACATCTTGCTAAACAAACTGAGTATAAATCATGATGTTTTGAAACTTGGCAATTCATCTTGTCACTCCTCTCTTATTAGAAAATATACACAGCAGTTTTACTGAGCACACACCACATTTAGAGACTAAAGAAAATGTGCTTAATTACCTGTCAGCAGGTAAGAAATGACAAAGAAAAACTAGTAATTCTGGTGTTTATGCCATGTTGGTTATTTCCAGGGAACAGCATATGGCAGGGATTTGTGCCTTATCTCTTTTTTTTTTTTTGAGTTGGAGTCTCACTCTGTCACCCAGGCTGGAGTGACACGCTCACAGTCACCACAGTGGCATGCTTACTGCCACTGTAGCCTCGGCCTGCTGGGCTCAGGCAATCCTTCCACCTCAGCCTTCCAAGTAGCTGGAACTACAGGCATACACCACCATGCCTGGCTAATTTTTGGTTTATTATAGAGATGAGGGCTCACCAAGTTGCTCAAGTTGGTCTCAAACCCATGAACGCAGGCAATTCTCTCACCTCAGCCTCCCAAAGTGCTGGGATTATAGCGTGAGCCACCGTGCCCAGCTAGTGGAAACTCTTAAGGCCTCATCTTAGATCTGGTACACTGACTATTTCCATCCACAGTCTGTTGGTCAAAGCAAGGCATGTAGCCAAGCCCAAAGTCAATGCGTGGAAATATGAATGCCGCATACTCTTGTGGGAGGCACTGCAAAGTCACGTGGAGAAAGGTGTGGCGATCAAATAAATAAGTAAATAAAATTTCAGGGAAGGCGTGTAGAACTGGGAACAATAGTTGAATCCATCATACTGTACTTGAAGTTTGGTTGTTCTTGGTTCATACTGCGTGATAGGCATCTTGTCAAGGGCAAGATGGCTGTTAGTGCACCAGTCTTACTTTCTCCAACCTTAGCAGGCCTCATGGCAGAGACTAGCTTTCCAGGTAACTTTAATTTAAGCGGGGAAAAAGACTAAGAAGGACTCTGATTGAGCTGGCATGGGTCCATTTCTACCCCTGAACCAATCACCTCATCTAAGGAGGATAACATCCTCTGATTGGCCCGCCTAGGTCACATCTTCACACTTTATTGGAGGATTGGAAAGGAGATGGAGTCAGCTTTGATAGCCTCACCGAGATCACACAAAATTGTACAGGGGTGCCCAAAGAAACGATGCTGGGCAGACATAGGCACCGCAGGCTCTAATCATAGGAAACTAGAGGCCCAGGCAGGAAGCCATGTAAAAGCGGGCCCTATAGAATCAACATGAATGAAGCAGGGAGCAAATGCCAGGCCCCGGGCACCTGAGTCACAGTAATGGGGTTTAGGCAGAAGTTTCTGATGTGCTTCTGACCCCTGTAGTGGGCCCGGACGGGACCTGGTGGAGATATGGAGCTCTGTAAATGTTAAACTGTACTGATAAAATTAAAGTGTTGTTGGTGGTGGTTTTTTGTTACTGTTGTTGCTTTGTTTTGTTTTGTTTTTTTTAGAGACAGGGTCTTGCTCTGTCACCCAAGCTGGAGTGTGGTGGCATGACCATAGCTCACTGCAACCTCGAACTCATGGGCTCAAGTGACTCTTTTGCCTCAGCCTGCCTGCAGAGTAGCTTGGACTGGAGTAGCTAGCCTGCAGAGTAGCTAGGACCACCAGGCCTGGCTTTTTTTTTTTTTTAACTCCTGGGCTCAAGTGATTCTTCTTTCTTGGCCTCCCAAAGTGCTGGGATTACAAAAAGTGGCTTTTTTTTTTTTTTTAAGTTGGCATCTTATTCCGTCACCCAGGCTGGAGTGACAAGCACACTCACGGCCACCCCAGTGTTGACCTGCTAGGCTCCAGCGATCCTTCTACCTCAGCCTTCCAAATAGCTGGAACTACAGGTGTGTGCTACCATGCCCGGCTTATATTTTGATTTGTTGTAGAGATGAGGTCTCGCCAAGTTGCCCAGGTTGGTTTCGAACCCGTGGGCTCAGGCAATCTACTCGTCTCGGCCTCCCCGAGTGCTGAGATTATAGGCTGAGCCACCAAGCCCTGCTGAAAGCGTTTTTTTTGGTTTTTTGTTGGTTTTTTTTAGTGAGAAACCAGGATTTATTAAGAGGACAGAAAAGCTCCACAGTGGAAAGGGACCCAAGGGGGTCGCCTTGAAAGTGTTTTTTTATAAGGTGGAAAAGGCGCATTTGAATCTCGAAGAAAAGCTATGCCACTCCAGCTTCAAGATTCAGTCATTGCTGCTAGTTCAGAACCAGAGTAAAATAAGCACTGTACTTACAAAGGTCTAACTGCAAAGTCAGGCCAACATGGTGACCTTTCACCAGACAACAGGGTGCGGTGGCCTCCGTAGACTCATGACTCAGAACACTGTACCAGGCGTTGTCTTGAAGTCCACAACTGCATGGGGGTTGGGAGGATTATAACATAGAGTAGTTGAAGCGAGAAACTTAAGCCTGATGAGTAGAACCTTTTCAAATGAGTTTTAACTAAGCAAGAAGGAGAGGGTGACGGGGCTTGGTGGCTCAGCCTGTAATCCAGCACTTTGGGAGGCCAAGGCGAGTGGACCGCCTGAGCCCACGGGTTCGAGACCCATTCAGGCAACTTGGCAAGACTTCATCTCTACAATAAATCAAAAATTGGCCGGGCCTGGTAGTGCATGCTTGTAGTTCCAGCTACTTGGAAGACTGAGGTGGAAGGATCACCGGAGCCCAGCAGGTCGAGGCTGTGGTGGCCAGGAGCATGCCACTGCACTCCAGTCTGGGCCACAAGAGTGAGACATCAACTAAAAAAAAAAAAATTGGGAGAGGGTGCCGCCTAAGGGGCAGTGCTAAAAACATGAGGACCGGCACTCTGCAACTGGGGAGCCCAGGGAGTGGTAGGGATGATGTGGCTCTTCTGAGGCGAAGAAACTTTGGCCTCCAAGCAAGGTCTTCATGGAAAACCAAAGGGCCTGAGCTGCCTTTTCCTTCTTGGCATGTTCTCTCTCCTTCAGGATTCTGGCCCCCTCCACCCTCACGTTCTCAGCCCTCAGAAAGTGATGTGATATTAGCATTCATCTCTCCAAATCCTCCCGGAAAGAGTCAGATTCGAGTGAGGAGGAAGCCCAGTGTAGCTTCTGCTCTGAGCTTTTGGAGGAATGCACAATTCTAGAATGAGTCCAGATAAAACAACATGTGTTGAGGGGTTGTGTGGTGTGTGGAAGGACTGTATCTCAGCAACAGCTTCTGACGTTTCTGACAATGTATCAGCATTTATTTGAAGGTGATAAAATAATGTGTAAAGGGTTCAAATTGTTCCCAAGTATTGCCACAGTCTACCTCTCCCGTTTCTCCTCCCTGAACCAGAGCTCCTATTTGCCAGTCAAGCAAGCTACAACTAAAATATAAGGTCTCTTCAGACAAGGATCAGGACAAATTACTAATATTTTAGCCAGGCTTCCCAATCAATATCAGGAGTTTCAATTTCCCCCCTCGATTGGAGTCTGAAACCTGTTACACGTCCTGGCCATGAGGTCCCAGGTTCTGATCATGTGGGGCCACGTGGAAGGCTCTGGGGCCAGAGGACAGTCTCTGCTGGCTCAGACCAGAGGGATCTTCTCATTGGTGGAGGCAGCCTAGGGTGACTCGGCCACAGGGCACCTCGGCTCTCACCCAGAATGTTATTTCAAAAGCGAGAATAGAATAAAATGGGCTTATCCAAGTTGGGGCAAGCAGAGATTGGGTCATCACAACGGAGAGTTACAAAAGCAGGACTTGGCAGCAGCAATCTCTCTCCAGATAACCAGACTCCCTCTGCCTTACTTCTGTTCACGGTCAACACCAGGACACTCCCTAAAGCCCAGAGCTTGAGATATGCTCACTGGCACGAACTCACGTACTGTGATCCTGTCTTTGGAAAGAAACTCAGTTAGGATACTCGCTCAAAGGTTAGAGAGCTGTGAAATGAGAGCTGTGAAACGTCATCTGCCTGAACCTTAGCGAGGGGTTTCCTGGGATAGGGTGAAGGCTTCCTTGGTGGTTTTTAAGTCATTGGGTGGTTTTTTGTTTATTTTGTTTTGTTCAGCACCTATAAAATGTTATATCTGTTCAGAGGTTGAAGTGTTGAGGGGTCATTTACAGATTGCAGTTCTTGGCCAGACAGAAACAGAAGTGGGCTTTGGGACATTTCTACTTTTTTTTTTTTTTTTTTTTGAGTTGCAGTCTCACTCTGTCACCCAGGCTGGAGTACAGTGGCTGCTCCCGGCCACTGCAGCCTCGACCTGCTGGGCTCCGGTGATCCTTCCACCTCAGCCTCTCAAGTAGCTGGGACTCCTGAATAGCTGGGAATACAGGTGTGCACCACCATGCCCAGTAATTTTATTTTTTATAGAGACGAGGTCTCACTATGTTTTCCAAACTGTTCTCAAACTCCTGGCCTCAAGCAGACCTCCCACCTCGGGTTCCCAAAATGCTGAGATTATAGGCATGAGCCACCGTACCTGGCTTGGACATTCTGTTTTGTGTGAAGGAAATCTCATACTTATGGACTTCACTCCTTAAGGGCTGTCTGTTGTCTTTTGTTCTATTGTTGTTAGGCATTTTTATATTCGAGGGGATACCCCCCCAAACAGAATTTATTTATAAAAAATTGTATATGTATTCTTACATGTTTAAACTTCAATCACCTTCAAAGTACTCTTTGTTTGCTGTAATACACCTGTCGAGATGATTCTTCCACTGAACTCGTCCATTTGGGTGTTTTTTAGTGCTTCTGTCATTTTTTGTTTCACCTTTCACATTAACAAAATGTTTCCCTTTGAGGACATTTTTCACCTGGGGAAACAACAACAAAAAAAGAACGTCTCTGGGGCAAGATTGGATGAATAGGGAGGGTTGGGCACGGAGGTCATGTTGATTTTGGTCAAAAATTGCTGGACACTCAGCTTGGTGTGGGCAGGTGCATTGTCATGGTGGAAGAATCTGTCACCTGTTTGCTACAACTCAGGACATTTCTTCTGCAAAGCAGTCTCTCACAACAGCACTAACTGGTACACTGATGCCAGCAGGTTCTCAGAACACTTACCTAGTGGGGAAGTTTATACTAGAGGGGCTTGTCCTCCAAAAGATAATTCTGTTTTTTGGGGTCCCCCCATATATGTGTGTCAAAGTTGTAATTTCACACTCTTGGTAGAAAATTTATAGTAAAAGGTAAGGGAGGGTTTAGTTGAAGATTACGTGGAGATAAATAAGACTTGGTTAAGCATTATACCTTTTTTTTTTTTTTGGAGTTAGCGTCTCACTCTGTCACCCAGGCTGGAGTGCAGTGGCATGCTCACAGCCACGGCAGCCTCGACCTGCTGGGCTCAGGTGATCCTTCTGTCTCAGCCTTCCAAGTAGCTAGAACTACAGGCGTACACAACCATGCCCAGCTAATTTTTTTATTTATTGTGGAGACGGGGTCTCACCAAGTTGTCCACATGGGTCTCGAACCCCTGGGTCCTCGCCTTGGCCTCCCAAAGTGCTGGGATTACGGGCTTGGGCCACCACACCCGGCCTAAGCATTATACCTTTAAATGTCTTGTGAAAGGTTTTAGGCTTGCCATGATTGTCAGTCAACCGGGTTGGTAACTTCTTTTTTAAATTGTAATAAAAATGCATGGCATAGCATCTACCATTTGACCATTGCTAAGTGAACAGTTCTGTGACATTAAGTCCAGTCACACCGTTGTGCTACCATCCCACCATCTGTGTCCAGAAATATTTCTTCCCCAGCTGAAACTCTGTCCCCATCAAACACTAACCCCCTATCCTGCCCATACAGCCTGATGACCTCCGTTCCACTTTCTGTCTCTGAATTTGACGACTCAAAACACCTCATGTAAATAAAATCATACAGTCGCTGTCCTTTTGTGACTAGCTCCTTCCCTTAGCCTAACATCACCTTCATAGTCAGCCGTGTTTCTTTTTCCTTGGTCTGTTGGTTTTTGGTTTCCCGTTGGGGGCTTGATAGTCTCAGACACCGGAGACAGGATCACAGACTGAATGTTTGCCTGGCCTGGAGGCTTCCTTCTTCTCGTCACCCTGAAATATACTTATCCTGGCCTCACTGAACATTGCCCAGTGTTTTTCCCTGCCTTGTCCACTATGTAATTGATGTGTTAGCAGCTCTTAGCTCGGCCTACGCTGCTCTTCTGGGCAGACTGCAAAGCAGATCTCTGATTTTCAAAGCAGACCAGCCTTTCTTTGCTTCCTTCTCAAGGGCCCTTCTCCCTCTCTCTCTCTCTCTCTCTCTCTTTGTCTTTGTCTCTCTCACTCTCTCTGTCTCTATCTTTCTCTCTATCTCTGTCTCCTTGTCTCTCTTCCTCTCTCTGTATCTCTTTCTCTCTCTCTTTCTCAACCTCAGCTTCAGTACTTACCCACTGACCTCAGGCAAAGGCTCCAGAGAGGAAAAGAAGACCTTTTCCCCTTTACCTTCCTCTCAGGCACAGGAGGCTCTTAAGGCATGATTTTTGTTTGCTTTCTTTTCTTTTCTTTCTTTCTTTCTTTATTTTGTAGAGACGAGATCTCACCAAGTTGCCCGGTCTGGTCTCGAACCCACGGACTCAGGCAATTGACTCGCCTCGGCCTCCCTAAGTGCTGGGATTACAGGCTTGAGCCACCGGGTCCGGTCTGCTTTTAAAAATACTTATTATTTTTTAAGTTGTACGTTCAATGACTAAATATATAAACATCAAGAATGTGAAATAAAAAATCAGTCTTCCTAACCCCTTTCTTGTTCCTTTTTGCAGACGTCAACCACTGTCACCTTGACTACCTTTCCAGAGACAGTTCACACACAACAAGCACACAGAGGCTTTTTTTTATAACACACAATATCGTCTTATACTCATTCATCTGTATTGTGTGTTTCAGAAAAATACAGAAAAGTAAGAGTGTCATAGATGAAGGTCCCACCAACCAGAGTGGAAAAGAATATTTAGTTGTAGCTATTTCCTTCTTTTTTCGTCCATAAAAAAAGTAAAATGTTACAGATGAAGCTGAAATATTCTGTGGCCTCTGCGGTCAGTCCTGTTTCCTTCCTCATATCCCCAAAGAGGATCACTGTCATAAGTTTGTTATGTTCTTTCAGTTTTTTGTTTTTTCAAATATAGAGACAAGGTCTCATTCTGTTGCCCAGGCTGGTCTCGACCTCCTGGTCTCAAGTGATTCTCCCACCTCGGCCTCCCAAAGTGCTGGGATTACAGGCATGAGCTACCACCCCTGGCCCCTTTCAGGAATTCTTAAGTATTTCTTGTGCATCTATACATATGTCTGTGAACAATACATAATATCATTTTGTGTGACTTTTCAATTTACACAATAATGATGTTTAATATTCTTTCCCCCTATTGATAGGTATTTAGGTTGAGACTTTGGTCCCCAAATCATGCTGCAGGGAATTTCTTGTGCATGCATCTTTGTACACATGTCTGAGTGTACCTGTAGGATAATTTTGTAGAAGCAGGTTTACTGGACTTAAGGATGTGTGCATTTTTTATTTTGATAGATTGTTCGAAAGAAGTGATGCCAATTTTTACTCCCACTAACAATGCAAAGTGTCCCTATTTCTCCACATCTTCTCTCACACAGTAATTTATCAAAAATTTTAATCTTTACTCATCTAATAGGTGAAAAATAATACCTTTTAGAGTTTACATTTCTTTTTATTATAAATGAGGTTGAGCACCTTTTCACGTGTTTGAAAGTCATGCATAGTTATTCTCCTATGATATTTTTTTTTTAGTTGAGGTCTTACTTTGTCACCCAGGCTGGAGTGCAGTGGCACACTCATAGCCACTGCAGCCTCGACCTGCTGGGCTCAGGTGATCCTTCTGCCTCAGCCTTCCAAGTAGCTGAAATTACAGGTAAGCGCCACCACGCCCGGCTAATTTTTTGATTTATTGTAGAGATGAGGTCTTGCCAAGTTGCCCAGACTGATCTCAAACCCATGGGCTCAGGCAATCCTCTCACCTTGGCCTCCCAAAGCGTCCTATGATTTTTTTAAAAGGTCTTTTCCCCATTTTTCTTTTGAGCTAATGATTTTGTTGACTTTTACAAGTGTGCTTTGCCCATGAGTAAAATTAATTATTTGTCATGATGTGTGTTGCAAATATTTCCCTAGCTTACTGCCTATAATTTAAAGTCTTAGCTATTTTTGCAAAATGGAAATGTTTAATTTTCATGCAGTTTTGTCAACATTAATGCTTTTAAGAGGTGATACACTTACTGCTTTCTTTTGTCTTCTTCATTTTTCTCCTTTCTTCTCATTTCCCCCAAATACCAAAATGATTCCATTCCAGTGATGTCTGGTCTAGGGTCAGATCAACAGCTGGAAGCCACCCAGGGTCAATCCAGGTGAACCGGAGGTTCGACATAATCCCAGAGGCTCCAGGGATTTTTGATTTAACTTTGCCCTGCTGTTAAGAGTGTCTTAAATTTGTCCCAAGCACTGACACTTCCAGGACTTCTTTCAACCTCGGGGAACTTTCTGGTTCCAAGATGATTTTTTTTTTTTTTTTTTGAGTTGGAGTCTCGCTCTGTCACCCAGACTGGACGGCAGTGGCACACTCCTGGTCACCGCAGCCTCGACCTGCTGGGCTCTGGCAATCCTTCCGCCTCAGCTTTCTGAGTAGCTGGAACTACAGGCATGTGCCACCACGCCCAGCTAATATTTTTATTTATTGTAGAGATGAGGTCTCGCCAAGTTGCTCAGGCTGTCTCGAAGCCTTGGGCTCAGGCGGTCCTCTCACCTTGACCTCCCAAAGTGCTGGGATTATAGGCATGAGCCACCACATCTGGCCACAAGATGATTTTCTTAAATGACTTCTGACCTATACCCTCGGAAGCATCGCAGCAGGGCTGGCACAGGAGAACTGGGACAGTGTAATCTACTGCTTCCTCCTCCTTCTTTCAATTCCTTAAAAAATTCCTTGTGGAGTCAGTTTTCTCACATTCAGAGAGGAGAAAGGGAGAAAACAAAAATGGCCCCATAGTGTTGGATTGGACTTGAAGGCTGTCGGGGTAAACTCGTGGTTTCCAGTCTCTATAGAATATGAAGCTGGCCAGGCACGGAGGCTCAAGCCTGTAATCCCAGCACTTTGGGAGGCCAAAGCAAGAAGATGGCCTGAGACCAGAGGTTCGAGACCAGCCTGGGCGACTTGGCGAGACGGCATCTCTACAATAAATCAAAAAAATTAGCCAGGCGTGGTGGTGCATGCCTGTAGTTCCAGCTAGTTGGAAAGATGAGGCGGAAGGATTGCCTGAGCCCAGCAGGACGAGGCTGCAGTGACTGTGAGCGTGCCACTGCACTCCAGCCTGGGCGACAGAGTGAGACTCCAACTCGGAAAAAAAAATTAAATCAATCAATTAATTAAATGAAAAGGATATGGAGCTAAGTCCAGAGGTCACATTCAAGTATGTGAATGTTTTGCATCTGCTTTTGTATGTCCTTTAACCATTTTACATACATGTCCTTTCTGTTGACTCACTCTCCCCTAATGCGTGAGGACAGGGGCGCAGTTGGCTCCCATCTCGTCCACCCAGACGCAAAGGTCCGCACGAAACACCATCACTGGGGCTTTAAGGATCCCAAAATCATGGCAGAGAAAAAAGCAAAACAAAACAAGGTCATGGTTTGGCGTTGAGGATCGGGTGGCACACTCCTTCATTCTTGTCTTCCGTCATCCATCACGGTGGTTTGACGTTCTGGGCCTTCCGCTGGCTCTTACCATGGCGGCATCTTCCCCAGAGAAATTCTACCCCTAAGCAACTTCTTTCCTTCCCTCTTTCGCTACTTCCTTTCTTCTTTCCTTTTCTTCTTTTATTTTGAGTTGGGGTCTCATTCTGTGGCCCAGGCTGGAGTGCAGTAGCACGCTCACGGCTCACCACAGCTTCTAATTCCTGGGCTCAAGCGATCACCTCAGCCTCCTGAGTAACTGGGACTACAGGGACATGCCACCGTTCAGCTAATTTTTTTTTTTTTTTTTTGTAGAAACAAAGTCTTGCTGTGTTGCCCTGGCTGACTTCAAATTCCTGGGCTTAAGCAATCCTTCTGCCTCAGCCTCCCAAAGTGCTGGGATTACAGGCAGGAGCCACCATGTCTGGCTTCTTCTTTCTTTGTCTTCTCCCTCTCCTTTTTATTTCCTTCCCTCCCTCCTTCCTTTCTTTCTTTTTGTCCTCCTGTCTCCTTTCTTACTTCTTTCCCTCTCTTACTCCCTCCCTCCTTTTTTTTTTTTTTTTGAGTCAGAGTCTCACTCTTTTCAGCCCAGGCTGAAGTGCAGTGGCATGCTCATGGCCACCGCAGCCTCAACCTTCTGGGCTCAGGTGATCCTTCCACCTCAGCCTTCCAAGTAGCTGGAACTACAGGCATCGCCACCACGCCCGGCTAATTTTTTGATTTATTGTAGAGACGAGGTCTCGCCAAGTTGCCCAGGCTGATCTTGAACCCCTGGGCTCAGGCCATTCTCTCGCCTCTGCCTCCTAAAGTGTTGGGATGACAGGCTGAGCCCCCATGCCCAGCCCCCTCTCTCCTTTCTTCCTTCTTCAAATGTTTACTGCGCTGGGTACTGACAGTTCACAGAGGCAGGTGCTGCCTTCTGCAAACATGCAATTTAGTAGGCAAAATGCGGTGAATCAGTCAACAATTCAGCCCCTCCTTACAGTGGCTGATTGCCCCAGAACAGAGGCAGTTAGCAGTCCCAACTGTAGCTTCTGCCACGTCTCCGGCATGAAATTGTGCCCTCCAAGAAAGCACTTTTCTCTTTCCCACCGGAGAAGAGAGCCGCTAAGTACCCTCATCTCCTCCCTTGATTCTAGCATATTAAATAAAAATTGAGGTTTTGTGGCTCACAGGCACTGACTCATTGATCCTCATGGGGAAGAGAGGAGACATCGTGATCTGCATTTTACAGGGAATTGGGGACTCGCTTAAGATCCCCGAGCAGGTTTGCGCCCAGCTGGTGTGAGAAAAGACTCTCAGGCTGGAAGAGGCCTTGAAGGCCATTCTGTCAGACCAATTGTTTGTTTTTTCTATTTCTCCCCACCGGGGCTCCTGGCTCCTACTGTCTTCCTAGACAAGAGAACAGGCCGGTGGCAGTCCTGTCTTAGAAGGTGATCCTACTAGCACTCACTGAATTCCTTCCACACCGAGAGGCACACCCCTCTTCTCTATTTTGCTTTGGAGGACACTTCTAGTTCTTGATTTTCATCAGCAGGTACATTGGGGAACACAAAACAATCAAGCAACTACTCCATGTTAGGTTATAGACCAGACCTCGGGCTATGAAAAGAGAAGAAGGCCGGGTCTCGGTGGCTCAGCCTGTAATCCCGCGCTTTGGGAGGCCGAGGTGAGTGGATTGCCTGAGCCTGCGGGTTTGAGACCCGCCTGGGCAACTTGGCGAGACCTCGTCTCTACAATAAATCAAAAATCAGCCGGGCGTGGTAGCGCGCACCTGTAGTTCCAGCTACTTGGAAGGCTGAGGCGGAAGGATCGCTGGAGCCCAGCAGGTCGAGGCTGCGGTGGCAGGGAGCGGCCACTGCACTCCAGTCTGGGCGACAGAGTGAGACTCCGACTCAAAAAAAACAAAGAAAATATAA
>CAUYQG010078042.1:0-11844 GCA_963574415.1 Tarsius wallacei | reverse complement strand
ATAATCCATCCAAGAAGCTGTGAAGTCCATATATTTGTCCTTTTTTTTTTGAGTTGGAGTCTCACTCTGTCGCCCAGACTGGAGTGCAGTGGCTGCTCCCGGCCACTGCAGCCTCGACCTGCTGGGCTCTGGTGATCCTTCCGCCTCAGCCTTCCAAGTAGCTGGAACTATAGGCACGCTACCTCACCCGGCTAATTTTTTGATTTATTGTAGAGATGAGGTCTCACCAAGTTGCCCAGGTGGGTCTCGAACCTGCGGGCTCAGGCAATCCACTCACCTCAGCCTACCAAGGTGCGGGATTACAGGCTGAGCCACCGAGCCCGGCTTATTTGTCCTTCTTTATGACTGCATAATATTCCATTATGTATATGTACCACATTTTCTTTATCCAGTTCAGCTTTGATGGGCAACATTGTTGGTTCCATGTTTTTGCTATTGTGAATAGAGTTGCAACAAACATACATATGCAGGTATCTTTTTTGTAGAATGATTTGAGTTCCTCTGGGTATATTCCCAGTAGGGGAATTGCGGGGGTTATATGGCAGGTTGATTTATAGAACTGTTAGGAATCACCACACTGTTTTCCACAGAGGCTGTACTAGTTTACACTGCCACCAACAGTGTAGGAGTGTTCCCTTTTCACCACATCCTCTCCAGCATCTGTTATTTTTTGAGTTATTGATTATGGCCATTCTGACTGGAGTTAGGTGGTATCTCAGTAGTTTTAATTTGCATTTCTTTGATGACTAGTGAGGTTGAACATTTTTTCATGTATCTGTTGGCTGCTTGTATGTTTTCTTTTGAGAAATGTCTATTCATATCTTTTGCTCACTTTGTAATGGGGCTGTTTGTTTTTTTCTTTTCGGCACATTTGAGTTCCTTGTAGGTCCTAGATGTTGGGCCTTTGTCAGACATAGAGTTGGGAAATATTTTTTCCCAGTCTGTGGGCTCTCTCCCTGCTCTCTTGATGGTTTATTTGGATTATAATACCTAATGCAATGCAAATGCAATGTAAATCGTTGTTATACTATATTTTTATTTGTATTATTTTTACTGTTGAATTGTCATTTCTTAAAACTATTTTTTATCAACTGATACAGAACCCCTAGATACAGAGGGCTGACCATATCATGTTGTACGCACAATAAATATGTACAATTTGTATTTGTCAATTAAAAAATTCAGTCAAACAAAAACAAACAACACACGCCAAAGATTTAACGTGAGTACTTTTTTACAGGCAAGCTGTGGGCCATGAGTGTGGGCACCCTTAAGATTATATCTCACAAATTTCTGTTCTCAAGTCTTTTTCCTAACACCTCATCCATAAAGGTTTTTCTTGCACACAAACCACACATATGCTCAGCAGCCTCTGATGTTGACCTTCCTTTGGTTCTTCTCTTATCCGTTTTCTTCTTCTCCTGTTTTCCCCTTTCATCAATTCCTCCCCAAAGTGAAAAATATCTTATCATCAAATGGGGCAACTACACTGTTTTGCAAAATTTTGGTGTCAGATGCCACCTTGATTTTTTCAGACAGTGCCCATCTCTCTCCATCCAGAACTCTGGAGTTACCTACCACATCTGTGAGCAGAGATGTCCTTTGTTCCCGACTAGAGGCTTCAGTGTTTGTCCCAGTGATGTGAACAGAGTGAGCAGGTGTCCAGTGTGTGTCTACTACACACAGTGGACCACCCAATAAAAAATTTAAAAAATATATAAATTAACAAATGTTCCATTTGTGGCTAAGTAAAAGTGAAAATAATTGTGCCCCTGCCAATATTGAGAGGTACAGCTTGATTACTTGGTGCTGTTGCTTGCTTCTTTCTTCATTTTCCTCCTCTTTTCACATTAGTTACTTAGAACAATACATAAAAATTTTAAAGTATCAATATGCTACTATTAGAAGTGTTATTAAAATTTGTAAGTGTAATTAGAATGTTTTAAAGACCTGAAAATATCTTCTTTTAATACAGACAAGGACAAGAAATCTTAAGAAAGGGAGGTTTGGTTATGTAGAGTGCTAAAACAAAGTGTTTAAATCAATCATTAGGTTTTTAATCAGTGAGAATATTTAGGAATGGGCATTGCTCCATTGTTGCTTGTCATTTATTTCTACTGTAGTATACCCCACATTTCTTTCTGAGGCTAAATATTGTTTTTGAAAATTGTTTAGATTCACTGATTAAAAGTTATAAATTAAGTGATGCTTGGAGAAATGCCAGAAAAGATCTTCACTCTCTACATTTCAATCACCATAACTAGGATTGCTTTATGTTCATGTTGCTTCATTGTGCTGTGGAATTGTACTTCTTTGGTTTTTTTTTTTTTTTTTTTGAGTTGGAGTCTCACTCTGTCACTCAGACTGGAGTGCAGTGGCTGCTCCCGGCCACAGCAGCCTCAACCTGCTGGGCTCCGGCGATCTTTCCGCCTCAGCCTCCCAAGCAGCTGGAACTACAGGTGCATGCTACCATGCCCGGCTAATTTTTTTGATTTATTGTAGAGATGAGGTCTCGCCAAGTTGCCCAGGCGGGTCTCGAACCCGCGGGCTCAGGCAATCCACTCACCTCGGCCTCACAAAGCTCTGGGATTACAGGCTGAGTCACCGAGCCCAGCCTGGAATTGTACTTCTACTGAGCACGTCTATTAGAAGATTAAATGTACACTGGATGCTGAGACTAATTCTTCATAAATAAAGGCTATGCTTACCCTTAAAAAATTATAAATGCATAGCTCTTTTCTCTTTCTGATTTTCTGATCGACCAAACCAGTCACCCATTTGTCCGAGTTGCATTAGGTGGTTAAAGCAATGCATATGTTCATGGAATTGCTAAGTGGCAAGGCACATTAGTTTGTGATTCCATCACAAACTAGACCCCAAAATAGTGTGTCCTAAGAGAAGGGAGATCGATGTGGGTTGGAAAAATCAGAGGAGGCAGATGTCGAAGAGGCATTTTGAAAGACAGATAGGATTTAAATAAAGGTGAAAAGGGGCAAAGTCATTACAGTTAGAGAGAAGAAAATGGTTTCCAATCAGGGATGAGTAAGCCGTATGAAGGAACATATTATAGAGGAAGGATAAAGTGCTAGGAATAAAGGATGATGTGGGTTTGTTGAGATACACATGGTAAAGCCAAGTTATAGAAAACTGACAGTACTTTGCTCTTAACAGCCACGAGACTGATTCTCAATTATTTATCCCTCACATGTTGCTTGTCTTTGTGTATGTGATATCATGTCTCCTTAACAAGATTTCAGACTTGTGCATACAGATGATTTAGGTCAGTCACAGCTTAGTGCAGAATATGTGTCAAAAGTTTGTTATTACAATTTTAATAAATAAATGGGAACAGAGATAAATAAAATCATAATCACCATTACCATCATTACTGTCACCATCATTATCATCATCACCATCATGATCATTATCACAATAATAATTACCTTCAATGCTATAATTTACCATGATGATGATCATCATCATCTTTACCACCATCATCATTACCACCATCTTCATCACAGATGGGGTGATATGGTTTGTTGAAAGAAATCAGGAAAGAAAGTTTAGTAGAGGCTAAGAGTGACATGACTTGGCCGGTAGGAGAGTGCAAGTTTCTGGTTGAAATGGAAGCATTCCATTTTAACTTCCCCTTAGCAACAAGCATTTAGTGAGTTATTTCCATATTCAAAGTCTGAAGAAATGGGAGGTAGACCCAGAAAAAGGAGAACACAGATTCTTGAGCTCAAGGAGTTTACAAACCCATTTGACATGCATTAACCTCTGAGTAAAACATACTTGAGGTTTTCATTGGCTTTAAAACTTGCCAGATAGAACCTGTGAAATGCCATCTTTTAATTTTGTGTTTCTGGGGCTGTTGTATCAGGAGAAGTTACCCATTGCCAGCATAATCTAGTCTCACAGCCAATAAATGACTCTTCACCCCAGGTAATTAGATTAAAACCAGCAGGCTGGAACATAAAGGCCACCAGATTCCTAGGGCATAAGAGCACACTTTATTTTTACCAACTGAAGAGTTTCCAGCAGAAATAACCTAGAGAAAAAACTGCTACAGACAAGAGATTCATCAAACTTGTAAAGTATAATTAGAACTTTCTGTCCTTTCCCACAAGGGGAATTCTAAAGGGGCAGCAAGAACTTTGCAATAAAGCATCCTATTCAAGTAATGGATTAATTTAGCAAACGTCAGTGTTTAACATTGTCAGAGTTTAGTAGATGAAGTGAGGTGGAAAATATGCAATTAGCATTAAATGGGGACAATGTGGGCACCTGAATTAGATTGTTCTGAATTTTGTAATTTTACCTAAAAACATACAGGTAGAACATAGTTGATTATTCTCTTAATGCAAGATTCCTTGTCAACCTCCAAGGTGTAAATTTAGAAATAAATAAGTGAGAAGAGCAGACATGGGGGTGCTTTTTATATACCAGATAGGGCTGCCAGACAAAATATTGTAAAGGAAATACTGATGCTAAATAGTTGTTTATTCTTTACCTGAAATTTGAAATTAACTGGGTGCCCTGTATTTTCATTTGCTGAATATGACAGCCTTATCTATGCTGAGTCATTGGGTGCTGGTCTGAGAACATTTTTGGACTCAGTGTGTGTGTGTTGGAGGAGATACTGGTATCTACTGGGTAGAGGCCAGGGAGACTGATAAACATCTCACAAAGTACTGGACATTCTCATGACACGACAAAGAATGATTGAAGCCCAAATTGCCAGAAGGGGGGCAGTCTGAAACCCAGACAACCTGAATTCTTCATTCCATAGAAGAATTCGAAGTGAACAATATAGTTTGAATATTTGTCCTTCCAAATCTCATATGGGAATGTGATCCCCAACATTGAAGGTTTGAGTCATGGAGGTGGATCCCTCATGAATAACTTGGTGCGGTCTTCACAGTAATGAGTAACTTCTTGTTCTATTAGTTGGCGGAAGATCTGGCATTTTAAAAGATGGAAATTGTAGACACTGGGAACTCCAAAAGTGGAGAGGGTAGAAGGGAGATGAAGGTTAAAAAATTACCTATTGCATACAAGTTCACTACTTGGATGATGAGTTCACTAGAATGCCTCACCATTACACAATATATCCATGTAACAAACCTGCACATACACCTCCCTGAATCTAAAGTAAAATATAAGCATTTTAAAAATAATGAGTAATAAATGCAATTTATAGAAAAAATAATAATTTGACACTCTCCCATTTGCTCCTTCTCTTGCCATGTGATATGCCAATTTCCCTTACTTTCCTGAATGAGTGAAAGCTTCCTGAGGCCACACCAGAAGCAAATGCTAGAGCCATACTTCTTGTACAGTCTGCAGAGCTGTGAGCCAAAATAAACAGTTTTTGTTTATAAATTTCCTAGTTTCAGGTATTCCTTTATAGCAATGCAAAATGGACTCATACAGCATCCATACTCCCTTTTTCCATTTTATGTGCTAAGACTAATGCACCTGTATGTCAACATCATTTTTCCCACAAAGCATTCAAAATATCTTTCTAGAAACTAATAGGAAGATGAAGAAGAAGGAGGAGGAGGAGGAAGAGGAGGCAACTTTACAGTAAAGTTGTATATAGTACCCACTTTCTGGAAAATTGGACTACTCACATAAAAGTTGATAAAGTGGTAGAAGGAGAACACTTTTACCTTAAACAATTCAAAGCTTATTTGGAGGAAATATGCAAAGAATACACATTTTTAAAATAACATACAGCACAATTAATATAGGCCAAACAGAATACATAATTGTTGAATAGTTCGAGTCACTCAAATAATACAGAAATGCCTTGCATTGGAGAATTATAGCCCAGCTTATCAAATATGATCATGTAGTTTATTTTCCAATTGCCTTTCTCAAGTACAAGTAATTTTATGAGAAGTTGGCAATTCCAGGTCTCTTCTTCCAGGACAATGACAATCTCTAGATAAAACATCTAAAGAATTGCATGAACAAAGGAAAAGTTGGCGATCATTCCCAAACTTCATGTTACAGAACTATTTTCTTTTTTAATATGATTGTATTTTGTTTTTAATTGACATATAGTAATGTATATGTTTATGAGGTGTAATGTGATGTTTGGATATGTGCATACAATGTGGAATGAGTAAATAAAGCTAATTAACATATCTACTACTTCACATACTTATCATTTGTGGTGAGAACATTTATAATCTACTGTTTCAACAATTTTG
The DNA here is from genome assembly GCA_963574415.1 of Tarsius wallacei. NCBI lineage: Eukaryota > Metazoa > Chordata > Mammalia > Primates > Tarsiidae > Tarsius > Tarsius wallacei. The sequence goes on along the minus strand of CAUYQG010078042.1, from coordinate 5,623 downwards.
CCTCACCATACTCTGAAATAGATCTCTTAAATTTATTCCTCTTTTCTAACTGAAACATTGTAGCCTTTGATCAACATCTCCCCATTCCCCACCATCCCAGACCTTGAAAACCACCATTCTATTCTCTGATTCTATCCTATGTGTTCAGCTTTTTTTGTTTCCATATATAAGTGAAAGCATGAAGTATTGGCTTTTCTATGTCTGGCTTATTTCACTTAACATACATAATATATTTCAAGTTTATCCATGTTGTTGCAAATGACAGGATTCCTATAAGACTGAATAGTATTTCATTGTGTTTATACCATGTCTTAAAAATCTTACTCTTTTTTTCTATCACCTAGAGGATTTCTTAACTTGGATGTCTTCATCACCTTTAACTCATCATAACCAAAATACATCATCTAATCCTCTTTTGTCAACATGCTACTGGTGATTGTTGCCACCCTGGTGTCCATTGCCCCAAGTCATGTCTCCACCATTCACTTTCCAAGTCAAAAGCACCCAATAATTATTCTGGATTCTTCTCTCTTCCCACCTCTGAGATTTGATGTGTCAGCTTATATTATCAACTCCATCTAATAAATACCTCTTGACATCATCAATTTCTAACCTTGTCCATTTATGATGTACATACACGCACACCACTGCCATGTCTCCATTACTACAGCAGGAATGTTTCAAAGATGAGAGGAAGCCTGGTTGATGCCCAAAAAAAAAAAAAAAAAAATGGCATCCAGTCTCTTCTCACGAGCACCATCTTGCTTTGCTTCCAAACCAGTCAATACTGTATTCAGAGCTATCCTTTTGAAAGAGAACACAAATCACACCTCTCCTAGGTTAAAAATGTCTACAATGCCTTTTGTATAAATGTTAAATATTTTGCCAGGTCTGATAGGCCACCTCAATACCACCCTGTCTGATGCTCCCATGTCATGAATCACACTCTGGCTTTCTCCCACTTCTCCTTCTTGATAAGCACCAGCCATATGGGATACAATTTTGTCCTTAAAATATGTTGTTCTTTCTCTCATTGAAAACATTCCTTACTGTTTAATAATCATTTGACTCTTTCCTCTCCCCTCAACTTCTACTCAAGGCTACACTCAACCTTTTCTGCATGCTGCTCAGCAATCCCTAATTTCTGCGAATCTTCCCTGACTCACCAGACTAGATTAGGTGTCATGTCCCATCAGTTCACTGAATGTAATGCAAAGATCGAGTCTTTTGTTCTTTCTCTTGAGTGTAGGATTTGTGAGAGCTGATAGAATCTTTCTCTTAGTCATTCATGTCACCAGCTTACCTTCAAGTGTCTTAGAAGGCTAGATGCATACATCTCTTGGCATTTGGTGTGTCTCAAGTATTTAATGTTACAGGTGTTTCAAATATTGCGAGTCACTGCAGAATAAATAAATGCAATATTATTTTTTTCATATATTGTTCCATGGAGAATATAGAACAACATCACCATAATGGCAGACTTTTCCCATTTTGAACACAGTTCTAAGATTGTTCCATTTGAATTATTTGCAATATTGTCCCTTTTGAGCCATTCTTCACTTTGACAGAAAAGATCTAGAATCAACAAAGGTAAAAATAAAATCAAATAAAACTCATACTATTCTTCCTACTCATTGCTTAACGTGGGTGAGGATATGGCATATGGAGGAAATAACCTTGGATTTGTTTTTACTGTGACAAAGAGTAAGTTTGTGATGGAATGATCAACTATATCAACCAGATTTTATCTGGTTTTATTCTGGAAATTAAGGCAGTGGAAGAGATTTTTCTAACATGTAGCCCACTGGAACCTTCAAAAAGCTTACATGACACTCAAAGTTTGCTCTCCAATTATTCAATCTAGTACTAATTTAATAAGATTGACTTTGTCATATTGTCTGGTCACTACTCTAGGTGTGTAATTTGTTAGGTATTTTAAGAAATAACGAATTATATGACTTGTAATTGAACTTACAAGTTACATAGAGCTTACTATTAGGAAGCACACAGTATAATCAGAGTTTCTCACCTTCTCCTCTTGTGACATTTAGACCCAATGATTGTTTGCTGCAGGGATTGTCCTGTGCATTGTAAGATGTTTAATATAACCATTGTTCTCTAGACACTAGGTAGCAGTAGCACGCACTGTCCCAGTTGTAATAGCCAAAAATGTTTCCAAATATTGTCAAGTGACATCTAGGGACAAAATCACTCCCAATATTTGTATTGCTATATTATGATTTAGATAAATTCCAGTAGAATATATTTTCCTATCATGTTTCAGGTAATAACCTAACCACTGGAGACAAGAAGAGTGAATAAGTATGTGAATGAATAAACACATAGATGGATAAATAAATAATATCTACCCCAACATCTCCCATAGTCTATTAGAAGGTAATTATTGTGTATATAATGAGAGTGTCCATACATGGAAATACTGAAAGTACAGAGACAGTATAGAGGTAGGAAAGATTTACACAGGGATTTATGAAGAGATGCTTATAAGAAAAAACGTTTTAAAGATGATACTACCTATTTAGGGTTTTGAAGGTTAAATAGAAGTTTGCCTGGTAATATAGAGAACATAGAATTGTAAGCAAGTTATTCATAAGCGCATCATCAGTAAGTCAAAATATAGTGCTGAGGATAATAAGACTGAAATATGTGAAACTTTTGGACAGCAATAATTGACATACAATCATTTAATGCAAAACTATACAAACTACAAGTCCCCTGAGAGCTCAGAAAAGATGGAAAGCAGAAGAGGCACACGGGCCACACTTCTCTAGGGGCAGGAGAACATAGCTGAGACATTTACTTTCAAATTTGAAATTGAAAGCTTCAACTATTTTGCTCTGGATGATTTCATGAGATTGAGGAAACCATGAATCATCCATGATCACATTACAGCTAAGAATTTTTTTGTTTTGGTTTTTAGCTTTCATTGATGCAAAACAGTGGCTAAGAGGCATGAGGAAATGAAAGAGAATTAGATGATATTCAGTCTTCTTAGGACTAGTCATCTGCAGCAATTCTCAGTATTTAGACTGTGAGAAACTTGCTTTACAATGACCTTGGGCCTGTCTGTTGCACAGGCCCATCCCCGGTCCCTACCTAAAGTGAAGGAAATAGTGTGTCTTGACATGGGGCCACAAGATCTGCATGTTAAATGGTTTGCCTCGTTTATTCATACATACTGTAAAGTCTGAGAACTATGAGTCTGGTCTAACTTTCATAGCAACCAGTAATATTTATACATACAGCTGCAAATCAAATATGTTACTGAGAGAGGAGGTAGCTAGAAAACAACTAGGCAGACAGACAGGGCGGGCCCAGGTAACAAAGTAACAGATTTCCTGTTGCTGAGATTGCAACACAACCAATCAGCTCGCAGCTAATGCTAACCAATCAGCTCAATCTTAAGGCTGTATAAGGATCAGGTTTTGGCCCCCAGACTGGCACTTTCTCGGGTCCCCTCCCACTGTGGGAGTTTACCTGTCCTCTCAATAAAGCCTGCTTTCTCATTTTTTGGCTGTCCATGTCCCTCATTCCTCCTGGGCACTCCTGGACATGAGACAAGAACCCCAACCTGAAGAGCCGCAGAAGATCGCCAGAGCGGAAGAGCCGTGCCCCCTGCAAGCTGGCTTGCCAGCCGACGGAGCCAGCTGAACCAGGAGAGCTGCTGGCAGAAGGCGAGCCTCTGAAGCTGAGACACTTAAGGGGGCTGGCTTGCCAACCCACCAAATCAACAACAGTCTCAGGACCTGGCTTGCCAGCCCATTAGAGCCAACACTCCTGGGGTTAGGCTTGCCAGCCCATGGAGCTGACACTCTGATAGCCCAGGCTGATGTGAAAAATCCATGTCATTACTACATGTGGATAGTGAATATAAAAAAATGAAGAATATATGTCATCATATAGTTTCCTAAGCATGAAAGTAGAGAAGGTTTTAAAGTAAAAGAATGAAAAGACATTACTTAAGTGGAGGAAACCCCAAGTGAAGGTGAAAAAGTTAATAAAATCTTGAAATCAAGATTACATCAATTGTCAAATCTTTATCCTTTATATTCTTAACTAAAAGAGAAGAGAGTCAAATAGAGATTAGAGGTTTTTGAGATGAACTATATATATACTTAAAGATAAAAGAAAACACTTGGCAATGTGTATTTCTATAGTAATCTTGCTTTTCTTGAGACTGTTAAAAATATCGTGAATGGCTGCAGGAGCTTTGCATTGTGATTTTTCTTCTTCTTGAAAGGAAGCAGATTATAAACCCATTAAAAACCTATGCATTAATTGTGAGGCTAAAATGCTGCTAACAGCCATGGCTCCTTGGTGAATTAAACAGGGTTACTTTCAGAGACAGAAATTAATTGCTTGTGACAAACTCAAAGTAACAAGTGAAGATATAGGAAGGAGGCAATCGAGTAGCTTGGAGGAAGAGAAACTGCAGGGAGTAAATGGTATTTTATTAAAAAGTAAGTCAAGAGACTCTACAGGTAGAGTTTTATAGACCACCGGAAAGTCTGCTTGAAAATAGACTATTTTCAGGCTGGCAGACACTGGATTCCCCATGCAGATTCTCTTTGCAGTGAGGCTGTGGTGTTGCTGCTTCAAGTTTATACTTGTTTTTCAGAGAGTCATTCTTTGCTTCCACCTCACCTGGAGATGTCTGGGAGTTGACCCCTTGCAAACACCCTGGGTCAATTGGTAGTCAATGCCTAAGCAATGCATTTCACCTCCATTTTCTCTGGGTGACAAATGCTCACTGGGAAAACTTATGCCCCAGAGCTTCATCTGGTATCAAGCTGAGGGCTCCCTGTCTTCTCCATCTGCTTTCCTAGGTTTTTTAAAAATATATTCCTCCTGAATATACTTGCTCATTACATCATCAGAAAAGAATATTCAACTCAGGTTCTTCTGCTGCTTGAGAACCAAACCTTAGACATATGCTATTTGCACAATATTTATAATGCATGATGCTTTAAATCTTAGCTATGTGTAATATTTGAAGGAATATCAAGAACTTTAAACAATGATATTTTCTCACAAATAGATTATGACTAGCAGATATTATAGTACTATTAAAATTTGCTAATAAATAGAAACTGATGTTTTTTCTTAAAGAAAGAATATTTTCAATGTCTATAGGTTCACTGTTGTCAACACAGGAATGTTCTACTGACTGAAGAGAAGTTAGGTGGAAATCTGTAATGAAGTTTGAGCTCAAAGTCAGGGTTGGCTGTGAGAATTGGGAGCTTCTCAGTAGAAATAATTATGGGATTGTTCAAACAAAACTTCAGTAATCTGTCACAGCGCTAGGCATTTTAACGTCAGTAATTTATTTATTTATTTATTTATTTTGGAGGGGGGCGTTTTGAGTTGGAGTCTCATTCTGTCGCCCAGACTGGAGTGCAGTGGCTGCTCCCGGCCACCGCAGCCTCGACCTGCTGGGCTCCGGCGATCCTTCTGCTCAGCCTTCCAAGTAGCTGGAACTACAGGCGCGCGCTACCACGCCGGGCTGATTTTTTTATTTATTGTAGAGATGAGGTCTCACCAAGTTGCCCAGGCGGGTCTCGAACCCGCGGGCTCAGGCAATCCACTCACCTCAGCCTCCCAA
>CAUYQG010078040.1:0-17744 GCA_963574415.1 Tarsius wallacei | reverse complement strand
CCGCCTGGGCAACTTGGTGAGACCTCATCTCTACAATAAATCAAAAAATTAGCCGGGCGTGGTAGCGCGTGCCTGTAATTCCAGCTACTCGGAAGGCTGAGGCGGAAGGATCGCCGGAGCCCAGCAGGTCGAGGCTGCGGTGGCCGGGAGCGGCCACTACACTCCAGTCTGAGCGACAGAGTGAGACTCCAACTCAAAAAAAAAAAAAAAAAAAATTTAAAGAAAATAACAGACCCTCTACTCTTAGACTCTACTAAAAATGTTGAAAATACACTTTCGATACATAAATCTGAAAACAGTTTCCGGGAAGTTAATATTAAGAATGGTGAACAAACTATTTTGGCAAAATTTTCCCAAGAAAAGGCAAAAATTATATCCTTGCTCACAGATTCCAATGATCAAAGAACACAAAATGGTTTTTAGAAAGTGGCCCAAAATATAAAGAAAATACATATAACTTCAGAGGGGAATAAACACTTACATAAAAAAAACTTAATAGACAAAGTGTCAAGACTAAACATGCATGCACACACACTCACTAGAAACTTCAAGTTGTGGGTTATTTTTCTGGAGCTACAAATACAATTGAGAATCACTTTTATCTGCATTTAATGTAACTTTTAAGAGGCGGCGGGGTAAAGAGATGTATGTCCCTGATGGCTCTGGGTAATTTGACAGTTTCTAGCCTGGGCTGATTCTTTTTTATTAAAAAAGATAACCTATTCATGACCAACCCTGGAAAATTAATCATGAAGTACCCAAGAGAACAAATGCCCACCAAAGCCATTTCATAGCAAACATGAGAATTCAGACATTTATTCTCTACTCACAATTTTTAAGAAATATGTCAAACATGCAGAAAATTATAAAGAACTGTAAAATTAACACACATGAACCTACATGAACAAATGTTAACATCTGGCACAAGATACTTCATGTATTGTCATTTTTTTGTTGTTGTCAGGAATAAAATATTGCAGAAATTATTGAAATCGTCTATTAACTCCTTCCAATCCCTTTTCCTTGTTTGCTACCCAGAGGTAATCACAATCCTGAGATTAGTGTGATCCCTCCCCAAGCATATTCCTATGCCCCTGCACTGCTACATTTCTGTATATGCCTGTGTTCACAAGTGATACAGTGTAGTCCTGGGGGTTCCAGCGTTTTTCAAATGCTACTATACCATATATAATAATCTGTCATTTGCCTTTTCACTCAATTTTTTTTTTTTAGTATTCATATTGATAAGTGTGGTCCTAGTTCATCCAACCATACTGTAGTATGGGAATCCAGGTATTCTTATACCATGATTTATTTTTCTATCTCCCACTGATGGATATTTAATCAATTTTTAACATTTCCTGATCACACACAGGACCTCAATTTAAAAGGTTTAAATGATGTCCCTTTAAATACATGTGTACATGTTTTCCTGGAATATATACACACACATAATATAATATATGTTATATATACAATATACAAATATGTACCTATATATATGACACTTCATATGGTCCGAAGTGAGTAGGCATATCTGAAATTTTATTAGCTATTGTCATATTAGTGTCTCATCAAAGTAGTTGCATCAATTTATGCTCCCATAGTAATGTAGAAGAGTCCCTGTTGTTCCATATTCTTGACAACACTTGGTATTGTCAGACTCTTAAAATGTTTGCCAAACCTATAAAATGGTGTTTACTTTTACTTTGATATGCATATCTTTTATCACTATTGAGATTGGGCACTTTTTATGCATTTATTGTCCATTCATGTTTAATCTTTGTGAACTGTTCATATCTTTGCCCATTTTATATTGAATTTATAGTCCTTTTTATTGACTTCTATGGGTTATTTATATATTCTAGATCCTAATCCATTGACAGTTATGTATGCCATTTTATAGTCTGTGGCTTGTATTGTCAGTTGATTTGTGCTTTTCTGTACAAAGATGTTTTAATGAAGTCATATTTAGCAATATTTTTCTTTACAGTTTTTTTGCATCTTAAGAAGTCTTTTCTTACTCCAAATCTTATCTTATTCCCAAGATAGTGCCCTCTATTTTCTTCTAAAAGTTTTTAAATTCTGTTTTTAATGTGCAACAATTAATTCATCAGGATTTTTTAAATAAATGGAAATAAACAGGAAATTAATTCCATGTGGATAACCAACACTGCCAACACTGTTTATAAAATAGCCCATTCTTTCTCCACTGCCTTATAATATCATCTCTGAGTCATAAACCAAGGAGTTTTTAAAAATTAAATTAGGTGTTTGGGGTTTCCATATTTCATTCAAGTGGTCCACTTGCCTTTCCATAGGTCAATACCACACTATCTAAATAACAACAATATTATAATAAGTTTAGATATCTGATGGGGAAATGCACTTACCTTTCTCCTCTTCAAAATTATTTAGTTATTCTGAACATTTCAGTCATCCATATAAATTTTAATATGAATTTGTTTTCTCCAAAAGTCCCAGTCTTTATTTTCATTGGAAGTATGTTTCATTCACAGATTGAAAGTTGACATTAAATTGATTAGACATCTCATCCATAAGCATTTCACAGCTTTTTATTTAATAAAGTATTATTTTGTGTCCCTAAAAAACATAAAGGCCTGGCATCTATTTGGTTAGAGTTATTTCTAGATACTAGTTTTTATTTATTGTTATAAATTCCAAAGTTATTCAATATCTCTTTTCTTCTCCTGAATAAGAGAAGGACTTTAAGATATTTGAACTATCCCTCAAATATTTAATAATTATCTCATTTTTTACATACAGTTTACTTGCTATGTTCTTTGCATGCACAAATTAAAATTAATTATTTTTACAGTCGGTAGTTAATAAAGATTCATTGGCATCTTATTATTGTGGTGTTCATTATTGTTTTTTGCATTCTATACCTTACTTCTGAGTTCACTTTTACTTTTGGCTCTTTTACTATTATTTGTCATATTTATTAATTTACTTTGTAGAGACAGGGCTCTCACTGTATTGCCCAGGCTGATCTTGAACTCCTAACCTCAAGTGATCCTCCTCCCTTGGCCTCCCAAAGATCTGGGATTACAGGCCTGAGCCACCACGCCTAGCTTAATTTTCATTCTTTTGATAATTTCTTTACTGTACATTTGTTAGTAATTAACTCTTAGCATTGATATTACTGAAATTTTTTTGCTTTTGTATAATAATTTAGAGTATGAAATCCTATATTAACAATTATTTCCCCTTGGCACTTTGAAGATATTATTTCAATTTACTTCAGTGACTTTTGTTACAGATGAGATCTTCACCATTAGTCTAATTGTCATAAGAAATCTGACTTTACTCTCTGGTAATTAAATTATGTTTCTTGAAGATTCTTCTTCATTATCCAGTTACTAATAATGTGTGTAGATGTGGCATTATCCTCTTTTATTAATCTGAGAAACTGTTTCTTCAGTTCCAGAAAAATCTCAACCTTCAAATACTGCTTTTATTTCCTCTAAGCCCTTCCTCTAGAACCCTAATTAGCTGGAGCCTGGAGCTTGTCAATCTATCTTGTACATCTCCTAACTATTTTTGTATATATTCAAAATGTGCTTTCTGGGTGAATTCTTCTATGCTACAATTTGCTGGGGTTCGCTTTCATTTGGGTCAGTGACCAACTTTTCATTTCCAAGATATATAGTGTTATATGTTTCCGTATAGCCGATATTATTTCACGTCTCTGTTTTATTTAACTATTCTTTTTTTTAAAAAAGAGAAATAAGTGTTATTATGCTTTCATGCATCTCTGTGAGAATTCTTAACATACTAATAAACTACTAAATTGTTTTTAAGAGCCAATTTTTAAAGCCACTTTATTTTAATTTCAACTGGGTTGAATGCATCTTTTTTTATCTCTTCATTATTTACTGTTGGCTATCTTTCTCAACCCTTTCTTTGGAATTTTATTTGCAAGTTTGATTTTGCATTAAAGTTGTTTTTCTTACTTTCTCTCCCTCTCCTTCACCCTGTCCTGTTTTATGGCTTCTTTATTCCTAGATCAGAATTAAGTCAATATTGATAGATAAGATTGTCACCTGAGAGTGATTAGGAGTATGGCAGACATCTTGCTTTAGTTCTCAGTTAAAAGGTTGGGTCTGAGTTGGTTTTGAAAGCTTCAACCCAAGGCATTGGTCAGCAGCAGGGTTTTTTCCCAGCTTCCTCTAACAACAAGTGAAAGCCCTACCAGAGCCTTGAGTTCAATGCTCAGCCTGACATTGTGTCCGCACCTCCATCAGCCCAATGGAATCAAACTTTCAGTCACCCAGAAATGTTTCCAATCCTGGATTCCAGTTGGTCTGTGGCTTCAGTCCCACCACCATTTGTGTTTTTGATTCTGATCTTGCCCAGATGTTTATTCTGTTTTTTAGGTTTTTAAATATGTTATCCTTCATTAGGAAAAAAAGGAAGTGCCTTGAACACTCAGACCTAACCTTATCAAATGTCTTTCTTTAGTTCTTATAACACCTAGCATTATGGAGTCTACTTAGGATTTGAGTTCCAAAGACATTGAGTAGGGAAATGTTTCTCTAGGAGGTAGCTCAAGCAACTTACACCTCAATTCTGCTCTCAGGGAATCCATGGGAAGTTAGTATCAACTTAATTCAACAAAGATTATATTGCCAGATTCCTGAAGGATTCAGTGTTATATTTTCTGGGTTTCTGCCTGAGGACTTGAAATTCTAATAATAAAAACATGTCACCCACCTCTACCATCATCCCCTCCAAATCCAAACAGACATCACTAATGAATCACACTCTTCCATTCTCCTCCCTCAGAATATCTCTCAACACACAGCAGCAGACAACCAACTCCAATCAGTTGGTGCTGACACAAGAAATGAAATCCATTCGCCAGCTCTGCCTCAAGACAAGAAAGCATGAGTGTGGCCAGATCAAGGGTCTCATGTATAAGCTTTCATTACGACAAAATATTAACTTCATTTATTCAGACATTGTGTTGAACTAATTATGACCTAATACAGAGTACCTGGTAAGAATGTGTTGCCTCTTCATGTTTGTCTTACTTTAGAGCCTAAGTAAACTCAATTAAAATCTACCCCAGTGTAGAAAGAAAAAAAAAATCAACTTTTTAGTCTTTTTTTTCTTTTTTAAGAAACAGGGTCTTGCTCTGTCACCCAGGCTGGAATGCAGTGGTACCACCATGGCTCACTGCAGTCTCAAACTCCTGGACTCAAGCAATCCTCCTACTGCAGTCTCCCAAGTAGCTGGGACTACAGGTGCACACCACCATACCCAGCTAATTTTTTGTCTTTTATAGAGAGGGGATCTCACTATGTTGCCCAGGCTAGTCTTGAACTCCTGAACTTAACTGATCCTCCAGCCTCAGCCTCCCAAAATGCTGCGATTATGGGCATGACTCGCAGTGCCTGGCCTAAAAATCAACTTTTAAAAACTAAAACAAAACAGTGCTTGTTACAAGGACGGCATTCTTTCCAGTTCAGAATAATATTTTTTTTTCTTCAGGCATGATAATCTTATCCAAAGGAATGCAATACTGCTTAATGTCTTTTGTTCCAACAGCTTTCTTTGCAATATTTTCACCATTCCTCATGTGGTATTTATTATCCAGAATGTTCAGGATGGTATTATCAGTTCCCATTATCAACCAGTGGGATTTCTGAAAAAGGCAGCAGTATTTCAAATCAGTTTGTAATGTTTTATTGATGCTCACTGGTAACCCAATGTCATAAAACATTTGGTCTGCCTGAAACCCCTATTATTTTAGAGCTATTTTCATCAACTCTACTGTCTTATTAAGTAAATCACAAAATCTCCCTTCAATTATTTCCTTTCTGAGATACATTTCCACAATTACTATAATAGAAGAAACTTGTAAATCCTCGTGTTGTCTCTTGTTTCACAATTTTATATCGGAAACCAACCGAGGATTTTGGAATGATATCTTTCCAGCTAGAGATATTAAATCTGTAATGCATCGAAACAGAAATACATTCTGTTTAGAGGTGCTGATCATTTGATTCTGCCTTCACTGGGGAACAGAGTTTTTCCCTGCTATTAAACTACCCATGTATTTAGGTATAACAATACCAGGAGAGGATATCTGTAACTGCCAGGTTTTATGAAGACAAAAGATACGCTTTTAGGGGGCTGGCTGGATTCACATTTGCTAGTGAAAATTATGCACAATTTACTATGCACTGTATACAGTTTAGCTACTGGTAATAAACTTCGACTATCACTGTAACAGATGTGACAGTTTTTATTCCACCTCCATGTGACCCTCCATCACCGCTCTTTCCCTGAATGGTCTTATTTCAGAGTCCTTGTTACTGTCAAGCTTCATTTGCAGGCTTCTATATTGACCCCTGGAAGACTGCAGAATACTGCAGCTCTCGTTCTCGCTCTTCTCTCTCTCTCTCTCTCTCTCTCTCTCTCTCTCTCTCTCCTTACCGACAGTCTGCTGTCTGCTAAATAGCTTCACTGTAGCTCTGAGATATACCCGAGCACTGTGGCATTGCAGGTGCAGGGGAAGCACTGCCTTCTGCTAGTAATGTAGCCGCACATGGATTCTACATTTGCATTGTACCGTAATATTTTCTGTGCAATACCCATAAACACTCTTCAATCTCCTCTTGAAAGTAATTTAGGAGTATCCAGAGCATTATTACCATTGACGTAGCCTCATGCCCAATCACTGGACTGCAGCTGTCCTTTGACAGTCATGAAGGACTATCAGAAGTCAGTTGATCTGTGTCCTGACCTCCCTAGCCTAAAATATCCTGAATATTAAAGCAGAATCTTGGCCTCGAAATGGAGCTGAATTTCATCAATGATAATGTATGAGGATCTTCATGGGCTCCCTAGCTCAAGGAAGGTACAGTGACAAGATATGGAGATTTGCTTAATCAAATGGTAGAAAAGGAAACAGATGGTATGGTTGCGTTCTATCAATCTTTCATAAACCCCATCCCTCTCATCCTACAAATGTCTTCCTTCTTTGAACTCCCGCTGCATTTAATCTTTACCATATACCTTAGCCCTTGTCTATACACTGAACCACATGTTCTGATGTTGGTCAGTGCCTTAGTCCTGACTCTGCAGTTCTTCTTTGCGAGTGACCACTCCCAAATACTCATGAATTCCCCTTAGCCTCTACCCTATATCTACACATGAGTCACAATCTCACTAAATACCATAGCTTGATAGAAAAGCATTCATGATTCACCGTCTCTTAGAAAAGCATTCATGATTCACAGCTAAGAACTAAGAGAATTAGGGAATAGTCTTTCTGTATCAACCTTGCCAAAACAAAGATAACATGCCACTCTGTCAAGGATTTCTCTGGTCAATAGCAAGGTCTCGATGGAGTAGATACAGGATGGAAGTTGGAGAGTAACCAGAAGACTGTGCCCTGATCCCACTGCTGGTTACAGTGATGCTTGCTCTGCAGCTGTCACCTCAATTGATGTTGGTACTAAATGCAGATCCAACCTGCATGACACCAGTGTCAGGACAGATGTCACTCCATCACTGCCAACTTCCCATGAGAATGCCAATGTCGTGCATCACTCTTGAATTGCCTCCAGTCAGCCTATCTCCAAGCCTTCATGAGAGGCCTGCATCAAGGTGAATGTCCAAGGCAGAACACCCATTTTTCTGTCTTTTAAGTGAAGAAAGTCTGACTCTAGGCCATTTTCTTTCTTTCTCATATAGTTTTAAAACTGCTTAAAAGGAGATGTATTGTGGGACCAATTGTGATACAGCCCCTAGTATATCTGTGACACTGACAGAGGAAAAGAGACCTGTGTGGCCTGCTGTGCCATGGAAGCATGAAATTCATTTCTTTCTCTTCCAAAATAACTGATCTCCATATAGACATTTATACCTGAGGCTGCAGACTACATAGGACCGCATTCTTGCTCTCTGGGGAGTGCATGTCCTTTTAAGATTGTGAGCTTTAGAAAAACAGGAGATAGTTCTCAGCAAAAAGTAAAAATAAAAATAAAAGCTAGATTTACACCCAGAAGAGGAGATTACCAGTACAATCAAAAAGAGACCTCGATGTAAAGCCTGGTCCTAGGATGCAGTAATCTGTCCTGCGAGTTGTGGATTTTACAAGCCTTCCCCAACATACAAGCTATCTCGTATTGATGCTTTTCCTCCTATTTGACCTTGGCCAATGGGACTTTATCTCTGGGCTAGACAACTTAAAGGTACTAAAAACCACCCAACACATCTTCCCAAGACACAAGTTTCACCTCACCATGTCTTTGGTCAAAAACCATCAGAGCTTCTTCAGATACAAGACAAAGTAGAACCTGGGTTATGTAACATCTAACACTTGCAGAAAGTGCCATAAAGTGAAGTCCCAAATAGTAGTTGCTGCTTTGCTTCCTAAGCAAGATTTTCATGTCAACTAATAGGTAATAGGGTCTCCCCAAATGCCTAACATTCTTCTTCCTTTAACTAAGCCTTGCTCACCCTCTTTCTGTCTAATTGGAATGTTCCTCCTCCCTGACCATCTAAACTGTAATCTTTTCTCCATGACCAACTTGAATTGTAGGCCTGAGAGAGAATGTAGGTTCTGGAAAAGATCATTTTATTGACAAGAATTCTGAGACCTAGAGCAGAGAAGTGATTTATTACGCACTAGGTAGTGTCATAACAGACACTCAGTCCAGGTCTCCTGGGTCTTCCTGGCACACCATGCTACCTCTCTATGAGGGTGTGTGTGTGTGTGTGTGAGAGAGAGAGAGAGAGAGAGAGAGATTGAGAGAGAGAGAGAGAGAGAGAGAGAGAGAGAAAACTGCTTTAAAGACCCATCTGTCTTATCAAAATTCTGCCTTTACTTGGGCAAAAACAAAGCAAGAACTCAATATGCAGGGGCACTGGGCATATGAGTCACATATCCTCCTGTCACACACCCTACTTGATTCTTGTCCCCTGCACTTACCAGGATACCCACCAAGTCTTTGTCTCCATCTCCTAGTCCCTCTCTTACTCAGACTTGGCAACAGATTTGGCTTTTTCACATTGGTACACCCTTGATATCTTTTATTCTCAAAATATCCTACTACTGCAAATAATGCTCCTGCATAGTCAATTGCAAACTCAGAGACTCAACTATGAACTGCTTCACTAGCCTTAGCCAGGTATTCCAGAATAGGGGCAAAGAAAGAAGGGAAAGTTTCATTTGTTCTCCTACAAATAATTGCTAGTTTCAACCCCCAAATCAAGGACCATTTATAAAACAAGCCCCCACTTTAATGAACCTATAGCTCTTTATAGCGATAACAGTGCTCTCCAATAACCTAATTAACATCTATTTAACATCAAAACTTGATGCAGACTCCAACATAGCAGTTATATTTTCATTTATTTATTCAGTCTGCAGACAGTGCTTGGCAAACATATGAAGTCATTCATAAATCCCACATAACAATTATGCAGCTCCTAGAATGTATGGCCCACAGATTTAGAATGAGATCATTTATTTCACAACTATTGGCCAAAAATTAGAACTGACTTGGGTCTCTAAATTATTCATTTAAAAGTAAACCATAAGCCGGGCTCGGTGGCTCAGCCTGTAATCCCGCGCCTTGGGAGGCTGAGGTGAGTGGATTGCCTGAGCCCGCGGGTTCGAGACCCGCCTGGGCAGGTGAAACCTCATCTCTACAATAAATCTAAAAAAAAATTAGCCGGGCATGGTAGCGCGTACCTGTAATTCTGGCTACTCGGAAGGCTGAGGCGGAAGGATCGCCGGAGCCCAGCAGGTCGAGGCTGCGGTGGCCGGGAGCGGCCACTGCACTCCAGTCTGGGCGATCGAGTGGGACTCCAACTCAAAAAAAAAAAAAAAAGAACTTTTGCTTGAAAGTAAAACTTGTCTAACAGATATAATAACTAGATTTTCATTTTATTATATGGTATCTGATCATAACCAGCTGAAATTCATAAAATGCCATTACATTTTAATAAGTGACCAAGAACACCAGACTCTTATTGGACAGAAGAGGAGACTTCTCCCTGACCAATGAACGAAAGGAATAACAGAGGGTAATAATTTTCATTACCAACTCTGCTTCCAAGGCAAAGTAGCTCTAATGCTGCTGCTATTTCAATAGCTCCAAGAGAGCCTGCACAGTTCTTCTGAAGCAGTTTGAAAGTTTTTCCATTGGGGAATGCTTACATCTGCAGCCCTTTAATGAGAATTAGCGCCTGTGAAGAAAGGGTCACGAAAGCTCTGACCTGTGTCATATTTGTGCTGCTAAACTATCATTACAATAAAAAAAGAAATACGAAATTATTGCTCTTACACGAATACAGAGATAACGTGTGTCAAATGTTTTAACTCATTACTTATTGTAGGAACTAGTAAGATGTTAAAACCATTTCAAAGAAGAAGTTGAAGTCAAGCTTGCCTTCTAGGAAAAAAAAAAGAAATTGAAGACATGTATTTGTATGTATGTGTACACACACACAAAATTAGAAATTCTCAAATGAATATACTAATACATGAAAAATTGTTTTATAGCTCATAAGAAAACAAAATGCAATTGTTGGGATCATATTTTTTATAGAACAAAATTGTATTATATCTCTACTAGAAAAAAAATTGCATTGCTATGAATCCAAATTATATGCAATTGTGTCCATTTTCTACAATTCAACTTCTACCTCTACAGAATTATAAAATAGTCTAATCAATATCAAAAATTCAAAACTGAAAGCACACTTTTAATGAGATAGCCCTTCAAGATCCACTAAACAATATCTTGAACAGCAGTGAAAGGAAACCTAGTAATCTTATTTGCCCATTTACATACCTTGGAAAATATTTCCTGAGAGTCTCTGCTTGTGTTTAAGGGTGAAGTTTTCTTGATCTGAAAATTCCAGTTTGGCTACCTTTATGCTTATTTAGTGCCTCAAACTCAGCTACCAACTAATCATGATATTCTAGAGTTTCCCTCCAAAGATATTTAAATCCACAAAATTAGAAAACCAGTTGTCCAGAATGTTGGTATAAAAGTTTACTTTTTTATCTCAAAATACACTGTCACAAAATAAATGACAACAAAAGCTTATACCTTGGCTTAAACTTAAATGACAATTAATTTCGGAAAAGATACACTTCTAAAAAAAATACAGCTTTTAGTAATAATCTTGCATAGAACCACACATTCTCAAATTAGAACTGGATTGCAAATGTTGCCAAACTCCACTTTCAACACTTCAGTGGAACCAGAATTGCTTGGATAACTCAAAATGACACAAACACATCATACTACACAAATAGTGGCTAGAATTAATTTAAAAAATAAACCATGCAATTCAAACTCTAAGCAATTTTTTTGATCCCATACATTGCTTGGCACAAGCTTTATTTTGATAAATATTTGGGGGAAATTAAAGATTTGAAAGCTCTGGGAGGGTACAATGTTGAAGAAGTGAATATCCTTAACTTCTAAGGCACTCATAGCTAACACTTGTTTTAAGGAAATGGTAGAGGGTTATTTCAGCCCTAGGTCTCCTGTTTTGGAAGCCTAAAGATCCTTACAGAACAAAGTATATATGTACCATTAATAACAGGTGTGTT
Source organism: Tarsius wallacei (assembly GCA_963574415.1). Lineage (NCBI taxonomy): Eukaryota > Metazoa > Chordata > Mammalia > Primates > Tarsiidae > Tarsius > Tarsius wallacei. The sequence goes on along the minus strand of CAUYQG010078040.1, from coordinate 6,136 downwards.
CCTTCCTGAATGGTGAAATGAAGGTGAGGAGCAAGAAGCAGTTCAGCTGTATAAATAGAAAGTGGAGATAGTCGCAAAAAAATAAAAATAAAATACAGTGAATGTCACTTTCAAGGAAAAGGCAAAGAATCAGTAGAATAAATATAATAGTTTCCATCTCAGAATGGAGTTTGTAGTTTACAGCAGTCTGTGCTTGAGATCTTTCATAACCTCTATAACTTCTGATAATTCTGTATTCTATTAATTTCCCAGGTTCATGTGTCCAGAGTCTGTTTAGCTGTAATGATTCACAATAAAATCCTTTATTTCTGGAAAATAATAGAGAGATGAACAGGTTGGATCTGTCACTTCAGTTGTCCTTGGATTGAATAAGAAATACGGCAGGGCATCAGGTAATGTTGAAGAAGTGAGAGAGGGGCAGAGGAAGAGAGGGAGGGAGGCCTAGAAAAGGAGGGGGAAAGGGAAGAAGAGTGGTAGACATAGGATGGGAGAAAGCCAGCAGCCTGGGCTTGAAACAAAACCTGAAATCTAAGAACAGAAAAGCCACAACACTTCAGAATGGTACAGGTAAGATACATGCATTACACCTCAGATTATAATATAACCTCAGGCAAGTCTGAAGATGGGGAAGAGGAAGAAGACTATCTAAACTAGAGCCCTTTGGGTCATGGTTTTATGTTACAAGAATTGTAACAATGTTCACAATATTATGAAATTGTTCTGTAGACATGTTTATGTTTTCAATATCCATGAATAAATCCTATATTTTATCTTTTCATTCTGTTCTGTCTTAACATCTGTGAAGGTGGTTTCAAATCATATTAAAGTAACTTAAACCGCTTTCCTCACTCCTATTTCCTCACAGCAGATAAATTCAGAGACTATTTCAATAGGAAATAAAAACCGAATTGTGAAAAACTCCACCCCATCACAACTAGCTGCTAAAATGTCTAACATCTACTACACTCACTGGATCCAGAAGAATTGGTGCAAACCAAGTATGTCAAAAGCAATTTGGTTGAAAACAAATTGATTGAAACAACAAATTAGTCAAAATAGATTCTTAACATGTGGGCTTTTATGTAATGGTACGTTTTAATCAACAGAGAATATGTGTTTTTTTTAATTTGTCATATGCTTTTTAAGCCATTTGTCTAGCATATTCAAAGGTATCATTTAAAATTTAAATGTATTTTCAACAATTATGACAATATTTTCATGACATTTTAAATACTACTTTCATCTCTAAGTGACTTTCCCAAAACAAGTATATTAAAATGAATGTTCTAATCATTAAAATTTATTTGAATATACTTGAGTAATCTGGAATAATATGAAATTTAAAATTACTGGCCAGGCTCAGTGGTTCACGCCTGTAATCCCAGCACTTTGGGAGGTGGAGGTGAGAGGAATGCCTGAGCCCAGGGATTTGAGGTCAGCCTGGGCAATTTGGCAAGACCTCCTCTCTACAATAAATCCAAAAAATTAAAAAATATTAGCCAGGTATGGTGGTACATGCCTACAGTTCCAGCTACTTGGAAGGCTGAAGCAGAAGGATTGCCTGAGCCCAGAAGATCAATGTTGGGGTAGCTATGAGTGAGCATGTCACTGCACTGCACTATGAGCATGCACTGTTGGAACCTGGGTTACAGAGTGAGACTCTGACTCAAAAAAAATAAAAAAAATAAAAAAAGAGAAAAAGAAAAGAAAAGAGAAAGATATCTAACTAACAAATCCTTAGTTATTATTATTTTTCAAATTTCACGTAATCATATGAGGCCCATGTTTCTCACTTGACCATGGTTTTACTCTTAAAAATTACCTGAAAATATTTACACATTTTTTCAATTAGTGCAATTTGCATCTGTTTGATACAAGTATTATTTGCAGTTGATTAAGAATTGAATTTCTATTTTTAAGAAAATATGTCCAAAGCTTAGAAATAGGCGAAAGGTTAAAACATGCCACATTTATAAATAGAATATTCCTAAGTTGAGCTGAAAAGTCTTAAAATGAACTAAGTTTTTTTTGTCTGAAATTCTAATGAGCATTAATTTATAAACCTAAAGGATAACATCTAAATATTTTCTGCATTGAAAACTACACTCAAGTGTATTAAAACAAAATAAAACTTACACTGATATACTCCCATACTATTTCCCCCTAAAAGCATATAGTGAGAAATTTTGAACTTCCTTTCAGTAGAAATAACTTGATATCTACACAGTGAATTCAGAATGATTGGTGACTTTTTTGTTCTGGTTATGAATCAGGCTACAAAAATAACCTCTACTATTCTGTAGGCGAGCACTATAGTTCAGAAGGAAAGGTATTTTGGAAGTACATTTTTATTATGATAAAATATATGTAACACAAAATTTACTATTATAACCATTTTAAGTGTACAATTTAGTCTCATTAAGTGCATTTACATAATAGTGCAAATAACATCATCCTCCACCTCCAGAAATTTTCTACCACCAAAACTAAAACTCTGTAGCCATTAAAAGCAAATCCTTATTCCTTTTGACTGACAACCTCTGGTAACCACTACTGTACTTTCTGTCTCTTTGAATATGACTACTCTCAGTATTCTCAGTGCCTCATATAAATAGAATCACACTATGTTTGTCATTTCATATCTATTTATTTCACCTAGTATCATGTTTTCAGGTTCATCTATGTTGCACCATGGATCAGAACTTCATTTATTTTTAAGACTAAATAATATTCCACTGTAAATATATACTACATTTTGTTTGTCCATTCATCTGTTGATTGACATTAAGATTGCTTCCACTTTTTGACTATTGTGAAAAATGCTGCTATGCACATTGGTGTACAAATATCTGTGACACAAGGTCAAGTAAATAGGTCATGAAAAGGTTGCTTTTCCTTTATAAAAATGTGTTTGGTTGCCATAGCTCTGCAACTGTATTGTAGAACTCTCATAAGGTGAGCCCAGCTAGTTTCTGATTGTTTTATAATGTTTCTGTGGGGACAAGAGGACTTGAATCTTGTTAGAAATTTTGTTTTGCAAAAAAAAAAGGAAAGTTGTGCTATAGAAGGTAATTTATCTTGTATTTTACAAATAAATTAAACATTTTAATGATATTCATGCTATAAATTTATCAGGTTGTTGGTACATCAGAAAAATTTTCAGTATATTGAAATAATTCTATACGCTTTGTTGTACAGCAACTGTGTGAGACAGGTGGGAAGGTACAATTATCACCGAATCACATAAAAGGGAATTTAGACTTGAAAACAAAAAGTAACCTATATAACTCTAAAATGATGAACTGACAACTTGAGCATATATTGTGTGATTTTTCTTTGTCAGCATATTTTCTAGCAGCTTTTTAAAAATTGACTTTGCTTGTTTTAATTTATAGACTCAAAAGTTTAATCAAAACTTTTCTAACAATTTTCATGAAGGCAAGCATAGAATATATTCAAGGACTGTATTATTTATTATACAATCTTCTTGATCTTCCTGGGTGTTTGCTAAATTGTGGAAGCCTTAATATTGGTTATGGGTAGTTTAATATTAAATTCTGGTTGCCTACATCATTCAAGGTTGAGCATTAAAAGTTCCCCAAGTTCATGCTTAATTCTAACTAAAAATCACCTCTTAGCTTGAGACTGGGAACTGACTCATGGGCAACTGGAATAATGTGTTAAGTTTGGCTTGGGAAAAGAGTAGTGAGGATGAGGTATGATGATTAGACCAAGTCTCATAAATAAAAACTTTAAGTTAAACAGCATTGACTTATATTCATTCACTTCTCAATGTAAATATGAATAAGTATGCCTTAACCTAATATAATCTATTTTTATTTCAAATATTTTAAGGCTGAAAGTCATCTATCTTAAGAGACCAAACTCATTGCCTTCTTTATATTCTTTTTTTTGATGCCTCTTGGCTTTCATAACAACTCTTCATGTTGATTCCACTTTTTTTTGGCTAATCATTCTCAGGATCAATTGCTGACTCCTCTTACAAACTAGAATTTGTTGATAGCCTTTGAGTTAGCTTTGCTAGTGCTCTCATCTGTCTTTTCATCCCTATCAGATTATCTAATCCCATAGTTTCAACCATGATCTTCATACAGAGATTTATAGTCTTTCCTAAGACCTAAAACTGTAGTCCCTCATTTACCTAACTGGTTATTTATTCATTTTATAACATATATAGTTATTCATCCATTTTGTGGATATGAAATTCATAAAGCAAAAATAGGAAATTTAGCCGGGCTCGGTGGCTCAGCCTGTAATCCCGCGCCTTTGGGAGGCTGAGGTGAGTGGATTGCCTGAGCCCGTGGGTTCGAGACCCGCCTGGGCAAGCAAGACCTCATCTCTACAATAAAATCAAAAAATTAGCCGGGCGTGGTAGCTCGCGCCTGTAGTTCCAGCTACTTGGAAGGCTGAGGCGGAAGGATCGCCGGAGCCCAGCACTGCATTCCAGTCTGAGTGACAGAGTGAGACTCCAACTCAAAAAAAATAAATAAATAAAGATACAAACAGGCAGAGTTATGTGCTGGTGCAGACTGTAGTCCCAGTTCAGGAGGCTGAGGCAGGAGGATAGCTTGAACCTAAGAGTTCAAGACTAGCTTGGCCATGATGGGGAGACCCTGCCTCAAATATATGTATATGAGTAGAAGCTAGCAGGGCTGAGCCAAAGCAGAGGAATGACTGCACCAGCCTAGACCCTGCAGGCCACATCTCAGCATCGCCAGAAGAGGACCAAGCAAGGAGAAACTCAAAGTCAGATTGATTTAATTTTAAGCCTGAAATATCTGAAAAATCACCAACATGTCTGAATTGTCTGGAAGTAAGCAGGTTCCGTTTTCTGCTATCAGGCAGGAGGGAGGTAAGAAAGAGAAGTTGAGTTATGGGGAAATGAGAGTCGCAGGTTGTACAACTGAGTATGGATTGCAAAATATCAGCTGCTAAATCAGCATCATTAATTTCCAGTCCAGCCATCATGAAGAATTTCAGATGCAGGGGACTGGAAATATTGGAATTTTTCACAATAGGACCAAGGCCTTGCAGGATAGGGATTTAACAGATTGAAGGTGGCACCAATTGTCGAAGTACAATTTTATAGCCTCTCAGATCTATGAATGTGGGATCCCCGGGCATAAATTCCCTATAAGGAGTGAGTGAAGTGCAGAGTAAAGTGGAAATATGAGTCCTGAAAAGGCCTTGCCAAGTTTTGAAAGCCAGTGCTCCATGTGAAGTCCCTGGGTTAGGGTTTGGTACACCGTTAAGCACGAAGAGGCATGACCAGCATGTTAACCTCTTCCTCTTTGGGAAATAATGACTTAGGAGGTGTTTCCAGAGTAGAAGAAAAGCAGCTTTAGTTTTCTAATGGAAGTAAATAAGTAGAAATAAACCCGCGGATAACTCTGCTGGAATACAGCTTAGCAAGAACTCCTAGAATTGTTTGCTGCTGTTGGGCCGTGCACAGAGTGTTGGGTAATATTGAAACGCAGAACATTTGTTGTTAATCCTCTGTCTGACTTAAGTCTGTGAAAAGCTGTGGTGCTAGCTGACTCATAATTGCATCAGTTGCCCTCAGCAGCTCAGGCCAGGTGGTGGGCAGGCGGGTTCCTCTGATAGTCTGTTTTTGAGTAGCTCTGTACTCCTGTTGCCTTCTGCAAGACTTCTTGGCTGAGAAGAGCTCCATATAACCAGCAGTGTACTGATGTATGAGGCAAACCCCCTGGGTTCCCAGCTGGGTTAGTCTCCCCAGGCCTCCATAACAAAGTACCACGGGCCAGGCAGCTTAAACAATTGAAATGTACTTTCTCACAATTCTGGAGGCTGGACGCCCAAGATCAAGTGTCGGCAGGGCTGTTTTTTTCTGAGTTCTCTCTCCTTGGCTTGCAAGAGACTGCTACATCCCTACATGGCCTTCCCTCTGTGCGCAAGCACTCCTGATGTCTTCTTCTGTGTCCAAACTCCCTTTTCTTTCTTTCTTTCCTTTCTTCCTTTCCTTTTTCTTTTCTTCTATCCATTCGTCTATCTTCCCCAGGTTACTTTGAAATCTGATCTTTTTCTCCAGGGCCAAGGCATGCTGGCTTGGACATTTGATGAACTTTTTTGGTTTATTTATCTCATCTAAATCACT
>CAUYQG010078034.1:0-31947 GCA_963574415.1 Tarsius wallacei | reverse complement strand
AAAAAAAAAAAAGAATCTAGAGATTTCACACTGTCTGCATTTCACCATCCCCTCAGGATCATCTTTATTTTTCATTTTAATTTTATGGCAAAAGATTAACTTTAATATATAAAGAAATCTTACATTTTAGGCCGGGCGTGATGGTTCATACCTGTAATCCCAGCACTCTGGGTGACTATGAAGAGAGGTTTGCTTGAGTCCATGAATTCGAGACCAACCTGAGCAACATAGCGAGACTCTGTCTCTACAAAAATAAAAAAATAAGCCAGGCTTGGTGGCACGTGCCTGTAGTCCCAGCTACTTGGGAGGCTGAAGTGGAAGGATCACCTGAGTCCAGGAGGTCGAGGCTGTGGTGAACCATGATCATTCCCTTACACTCCAGCCTGGGCAACAGAGTGAGACTCTGGCTCAAAAGAACTCTTACGTCTTAATATAAAATACATTTTAAAAATAAGTAAAAAAGAATAATGCTAATAACAGAAGAAATAAATGACCCATAAACATCTATTTTAACAATATATCCCTCTTCACTAGTAATCGAATAAATGTACATTAAATCAATATTATAACCATATTGGCTGGCCATCAACTTATAAAATATTGAAAATAGCAATTGTACATAGTCTTAGCAAAGATATAACAAGACAGGCACTTTCATAATGGGGTCCTTAAAAGGAAGATAATTTGACAATTTATTGCTAAACTCTGAAAATATACAAATTGTTTAGCACAGTAATTTCACTTATAGGAATGTATCCTTAAGGAAATTTCAAGGCTGGGTGCTGTGATTGAACAAACAGTATTTTCAATGCAGTGTTGTTTATAAAAATGCATAATAGTTTTACTAGAAAAAAGAAGCAGGTTAGCTCTAGGATATAGAATGCATGATTTGAAGATTTTTTTGTTATTTATTTTCCTCCTTTATTTTAATCACACATTATTATATGGAAATTCCAAAATGGCCTTTAAAATATTTGATTCTTTTATTTTATATAGAGTTGTGGGTTACATGTGAGGATTTGCTACATAAGTAAGTTGTGTGCAGGTGAAATTTGGATTGCTAATAGGCCCTCTCTCTGTCTGGTACTGGGACCTGGTACCCAGTGTGTTGCTGTATGCCCCCCATCTCAGCTCCCTCCCTCCCTCCCTCCCCAGAAGTGTTTCGTGTCTGCTGTTCCCATCCTTGTGCTCCTGTGACCAGTGATCAGGGCTCGCTCATGAGTGAGAACATGTGGCATTCAGTTCTTTGTTTCTGTGATAGTTTGCTTAGAATGATGGTCTCCAGCTGCATTCATCTTGCTGCGAAGGGCATGACTTTGTTCTTCTCTATGACTGCATAATATTCCATCATGTATATGTACCACATTTTCTTTATCCAGTCCACTTTCAATGGGCATTTGGGTTGGTTCTATGTTTTTGCTATTGTGAATAGTGCTGCAATGAACATACGTGTGCAGGTGTCTTTTTGGTAGAGTGATTTATGTTCCTCTGGGTATAGTGGGATTACTGGATTGTATGGAAGTTCAATTTTTAGTTATTTGAGAAAATGCCTTGTTGAACTAGCTTACATCCCACTAACAGTGTAGAAGGGTTTCCTTTTCTCTGCAGCCTCATCAACACCTGTTGTTTTTTGACTTTTTAATGATAGCCATCCTTACCAGTGTTAGGTGGTATCTCATTGCAGTTTTGATTGCATTTTTCTGATGATTAGTAAGGTTGAGCATTTTTTTTCATGTTTATTGAGTGCTTAAATGTCTTCTTTTGAGAAGTGTCTGTTCATGTCCTTTGCCACCCCCCTTTTTTTTTAAGTTGGAGACTCTCTGACACCCAGACTGGAGTTCAGTGGCACGCTCCTAGCCACCGTAGCCTCAAGCTGCTGGGCTCCGGCGATCCTTCCACCTCAGCCTTCCAAGTAGCTGGAACTAGAGGCGTGTGCTACCATGCCTGGCTGATTTTCGATTTATTGTAGAGACGATGTCTTGCCAAATTGCCCGGGCTGGTCTCAAACCCGCGGGTTCAGGCAATCCACTTGCCTCAGCCTCCCAAAGTGCTGGGAGTACAGGCTGAGCCACCGAGCCCAGCCCATCTTTTGCCCACTTTTTAATGTTATTTTTTCCTGTCAATTCATTTGAGTTCCTTGTAGATTCTAAACGTTAAGCCTTTGTCAGATGCATAGGTTGCAAATGTTTTTTCCCATTCTGTGAGTTATCTCTTTACTCTCACTACGGTTTATTTTGCTATGCAAAAATTTCTCCATTTGATAATGTCCCACCTGTCAATCTTAGCTTTTGCTGCATTTGCTTTTGAGGACTTGGCCATGAATTCCTTGCCTACTTCGATGTCCAGGAGGGCGTTCCCTAAGTTTTCTTCTAAGATTCTTATAGTTCGAGGTTTTACATTCAAGTTCTTGATCCACTTTGAGTTTTTTTTGTATATGGTGATAGGGAGGGATCCACTTTCATCCTTCTGCATGTGGTTAGCCAGTTTTCCAGCACCATTTGCTAAATATGGTTTCCTTTTCCCAATGTTTGTTTTTGTTGTCTTTGTCAAAGATGAGTTGGTTGAAGGTTTGTGGATTTATTTCTGGATTCTCTGTCCTGTTCCATTGGTCTATATGTCTATTCCTGTATCAGTACCATGCTGTCTTGGTTACTGTAGCCTTGTACTAAAGTTTAAAGTCTGGAAGTGTGTTGCTTTCAGCTTTGTTCCTTTGGCTGAGGATTGCTTTAACTATTTAGGCATTTTTTGGTTTCCATATGAATTTCTGTATTGTCTTTTCTAGGTCTGTGCAAAATGGTGTTGGCAATTTGACAGGAATTGCATTGAATCTGTAGATTGCCTTGTGTAGAATGGGCATCTTGACAATATTGATTTTTCCAATCCATGATCATGGGATGTTTTTCCATTTGTTTGTGTCATCCTTGATTTCTCTGAGCAGTGTTTTGTAGTTCTTATTGTAAAGGTAAAACTCTTTGGTTAGGTGGATGCCAAGGTATTTTATTTTTTTGTGGCTATTTTGAATGGGATTGTGTTTTGTTGTTGTTGTTGTTGTTGTTGTTGTTGAGTTGGAGTCTCACTCTGCTGTCCAGGCTGGAGTACAGTGGCATGCTCACGGCCACCACAGGCTCAACCTGCTGGGCTCAGGTGATCCTTCTGCCTCAGCCTTCCAAGTAGCTGGAACTACAGGCATGTACCACCATGCTTGGCTAATTTTTTGATTTATTGTAGAGATGAGGTCTCACCAAGTTTTCCAGGCTGGTCTCGAACTCATAGACTCAGGCAATCCTCTCACCTCAGCCTCCCAAAGTGGGAGTTGTGTTTCTTATTTGGTGCAAGTTTCTCTTTGGCTTAACTGACCACAGTCTTGTTTTCTTCTGGGAAGTGAAGGAACTGGTGTTTGGAAACACTCTCAAATAGCACATGGCTTTTCCACAATGGCACTGACACCCGATTGGGAACCATCAATCTTGGACACAGTAGTGTTATTTACAATGGAGTTGGCTCTCAGGGAAACTGGGAGAGTGTGAACACCACTGTTCTGGATCACAGAGATCTCATTGGTTTTCATGGCCAGACTTGCCATCCAGCATGCTGGTGTACCAGTTCCATATGACAAGGTCCACCTTCACTGAATGGACCAGGATTTCCTTGGGAAGCATTTCTGAGACTTTCTTTCCATCCATACCCAACAGAGCCATGGTGTTCTTAATGACTAGCTTCCTTCCACAGCACGCCAAGTTATTGTTTGTCCTGTGTATCATACAGTGGATCTTCAAGTTTTCTTTGGTGATAAAAGCTTGTCCACATATGTTGCACAGAAAAGACTTCTCTCTAGTGTGACTTAGCTCTTGAGTCTGAAGAACACTAGCAAACAAAAAGTTCTTCCCACACTGTGTGCAACTGTGTTGCTTGGCCTGTCAGTGTGGGTGGACTGCTAACAAAGGTGTCATGCTCAGGGACATGGGTGAGAGTCCAACAAATATGCCAGGAACTTCAGCTTTGATATAGTTTGACTGAGCTCAGAAAAACATTGATGAAGCCAGGCATAGTGGCTCACACCTGTAATCCCAGCACTTTGGGAGGCAGAGGTAAGAGGATTGCCTGAGCTCAGGGGTTTGAGACCAGCCTAGGCAACTTGGCGAGACCTCATCTCTACAACAAATCAAAAAAATTAGCCGGCCATGGTGGCGCATGCCTGTGATTCCGGCTACTTGAATGGCTAAGGTGGAAGGATCACCTGAGTCCAGCAGGTTGAGGCTGCGGTGACCATGAGCGTGCCATTGAACTCCAACCTGGGTGACGGAGTGAGACTCCAACTCAAAAAAAAAAAAAAGAAAGAAAAGAAAAACGTTGATGGGAGACTACTCCAACCTTCCATCTCAGTGTACTGTTCTCAGAGCCCCCAGCTTTGTCCCTAGCATCAGGCAAGTTTGACTCGATGCTTTCTGTTTGACTGTTGACCAGGGAGAGTGCCTGGATGGATGTGGTTTCATGGCATCTGGACATTGGCTGATATTTCTTGTCTCCTATCATTGAGAATGAGTTATTGGTCAAGCCATTGCTCTCTGCTGAACCATTTTCTCTGCTACTCCACCACTGCAGGCCAGAAGGGGCAGGACTTACTTTTCCGAGACATTTAAGGAAGCGTTGTTGGTGAACCCTAGAGTAGAAGATGCCAAGTAGATGCTGAGAAGAGATGTGAGGACCTTCGAGGAGCTACTGAGGGCACTCTGGGAGCTGACTTTGTCTACACTGATGCAACAACATCATCATGGCAGATGGCACTTGTACTGCCATTCTCACTGACCATCATTGGCTCAGGACCTGTAAAGTCACAGAGATTCTCTGACAGAGGCATGTTGGGAATCTGACCACCTATGTGCATACAAATGTGTTGCTGTAACATGACCACATTGGTACATTTCTTTTGACTTATAGGGCATGTTCTTATGAACAGTTTGGTAAACCCTAAGGTATGTCTTCAAGTTGCCTTTGGTAGAAAAGCTCAACCACAGATCTTACACTGCCACCAGGTCTCTTCCTGGTGAGTGTGTTAATGCATTTTGCGAGAGTTTTGGCAGCTTAAGACTCAGACGCTAGTGAGACAGTTGTTGGGGTCAACAGTGGTCTTGTTGATGTTCTCCAACATCAGGCTTGAAGGTCTCACTCCTTTGAAAGCCATCAACCCTTAGAATAATGGCTTGGCCACACCTCAGGGAGTGTGAGTCCATTCTCGCTTTCTGGAGAAGGCTTGACCTATTGGTCATTGGGCAGTGGGCTACCCATGAGGTCTTTGGGGTTAGCCCCTGAAGAGAGATTTTGAGATAACTCTACAGAAGTGGTCCCTGTTACAAGAACAACTTTTCTGACTAAAGAGAGACTTGATTAATCTATGGAGACAGGTACGGAGAGTGCGTAGGGGATACTATCTCCTGCCACCATTTTGTTCTGGAACTTGGAAAATAACTCTGGGTTTGCCTTCACCTGGAGATGTCGATGGAAGTGCACTTTGAGGTTATCCTTGGTGGTGAAGCCATGATCACAGACAGAGCACATGAAGGGTCTCTTTAATATGGGAGTGGAGGCAGATCTTCAAGGAACTATCAGTCCCCCAAATCTTGCTACAGTACTTATTTATTTATTTACTTATTTATTTTTGAGTTGGAGTCTCACTCCTTCGCCCAGGCTGGAGTGCAGCGGCACACATGCTCATGGCCACCCCAGCATTGACCTTCTGGGCTCCAGTGATCCTTCTGCCTCAGCCATCCGAGTAGCTACCACGCCCGGCTATTTTTTATTTTATTGTAGAGACGAGGTCTTGCCAAGTTGCCTGGGCTGGTCTCAAGCCCGCAGGCTCAGGCAGTCCACTCGCCTCGGCCTCCCGAAGTGCTGGGATGACAGACTGAGCCACCGAGCCGGTGGCTCAGTACTTATAACTTGTGCTTGCAGAGAATGGCCTCATCTTCAGGTTTGACATCCACCATGGAGGTATTCACTGACTTCCCTTTCCCTTTCTTGGATGGGTCTAATGCCACAGTGGAGAAAGGATTCCAGAAGAGCACAAAGCTTGGGCCTGAGGTAGCAAGACACTTAGGAGGTGAGACACGATGCTTGGGAGTACCCATATCCCATCTGCCTTCAGGGCAAAGGTATCAGCCCTGGGGACAGAGAGCTGGCAGTGAAGGGGATGTTGGTATGAGGTACCTTGTCTTGTTTCACGGCAGCTGGACACAGACCTTGGCTTCCAGCTCTCTGACTCAGCAAACCTAAAGCTGCAGAAATCTGCTGGGCTATATGGCTACCTAGGGTCTTCAGGGTACCTCCATTCCTGAGTGGTGGGCCTGGCAGGCCCACATGTTCACCTGAATGAGGATCTGCTCGGTGAGTGGAATCTGCTGTAACTGCTGCTACAGACACAGAATGTGCTCGAGGACCCACCGGATGCTGTTGGAGCCAGGCACATCAGTGCTCCACTGATTCGCTGCCACTTTGGTGTCCCATAGTGCCTGAAGAATAACATAATGTTGGCCAATTTGCCTCTGGGTAAATAGCGTATATTCTGGGGTGTGGGTGACAGGGTGGTCTCTGTCTCTGCACCCAGCTTCTCCTTCACGTCCCTTAGCTGGCACCATTCTCCCTGTTACTGTCCTTGCTGCTTGGACGGAGTGACTGGTGGCTCAGTACAGCTCCGGAGATGTCTTCTGACGGCACATGCACCTGACTGTCATTTATGATGAGAGCAGGAGGAGTTTTAGTGCAATTTTTCGTATGTCCCAAAGACTCAAAGATGCCAAAGAACTCTGCACAGCATTTCTCACAGGGGTGAGTCTTCTCCTCAGAAAGTGGCTTGACCATTACTTTATCCCCATTTGCTTCATTGCCATTCCCTAGGTGGTTCCTTGGAGCACCCGGCTCCCCAGCCCTTGCCACGGCTGGAGTCGCATCTGCAAACTCCAGGGTCAGTGGCTGCTTCTCTGGTCCTTCCCTCAGATGATGTGCTGGGGCTTCGCCTGCTTGTGCCTCGACATGGTACAAGCACTGGGGTGCTGGAGATCCGTGGATATTGCCCTTTTCTATCTAATTATTTATAAATACTATTTTGCTGTTTGCTTTCTGTGTCTCATTTATTTTTCCCCTCGATTTCTCCTTTACTGCCTACTTCTGCATTAAATTGGTATTTTCTGGTGTACTCTTTAAATTCCCTTTATTTGCTCTATTTTTTGGAATTATTTTCTTAGTGTTGGCTTTGGGCTTACAATATATATCTTAAATTTAAAAGCAATATATTTGACATTAATGCTAACTTATTTCCTGGGTATATGGAAACTTTGCTCCAATATGGTTCCCTTCCCTCCTCTCCTCTTTGTGCTATTATTGTCATTTACATTGCTTTTTTTTTTTTTGAGTCTGTCGCCCAGGCTAGAGTGCAGTGGCGTGCTCATGGCCACCACATCCTCGACCTGCTGGGCTCAGGAGATCCATCTGCCTCAGCCTTCCAAGTAGCTGGAACCATAGGCACGTGCCACCATGCCCAGCTAAGTTTTCTTGATTTATTGTAGAGATGAGGTCTCACCATGTTGCCCAGGCTGATCTCAAACCCGTGGGCTCAGGTAATCCTCTCATCTCGGCCTCCCAAAGTGCTGGGATTATAGACGTGAGTCACCGCACCCGGCTACATTGCATTTAAAAATTTTTCTTTTCTTCTTTTTAGAGACATGATCTCATTCTGTCACCCAGGCTGAAGTGCAGTGGCACAATCATAGCTCGCTGTAGCCTTAAACTCCTGGGTTCATGCAATTCCTCTTGCCTCAGCCTCTTGAGTAGCTGCACCACCATGCCTGGCTAATTTTTTGTAGAGACAGGATCTGGCTGTGTTGCCCAGGCTGGTCTCAAACTCCCACCTCGGCCTCCTGAAGTGCTGGGGTTACAAGCATCAGCCACCACACCTGACTCCTTAGCTATAATTCTTTATATTACTTTTTAGTGGCTCTTGTAGGGATTCCAATAGGCTGCCTTAATTTATCACAGTCTACCTGAATTAAAATTATACAAATTTACATATTATATAGAAACATTACAACTACATAACTCTGTTTTCACTTTTTTTGTGCTATTGTCATGTATTTTACATTTTCTTTTCTTTTTTTTTTCAGTCAAGATCTCACTCTGTCGCCCAGGCTGGAATGCAGTGACACAATCACGTATTACCGCAGTCTCGACCTCCTGGACTCAGGTGATCCTCCTGTCTCAGTCTCCCAAGTAGCTGGGATTACAGGCGTGAACCACTGTGCCTGGCCTACATTTTCCTGTATTATAAGTCCTATGATTCATTTTATTAATTTTGCTTTAAATAGTCAATTGATTTTTTTTTTTGAGTCGGAATCTCACTCTGTTGCCCAGGCTGGAGTGCAGTGGCACACTCACAATCACCGCAGCCTCGACTTGCCTTCAGGCAATCCTTCTGCCTCAGCCTTCCAAGTAGCTGGAACTACAGGCATGTGCCACCACGCAGGGCTAATTTTTTAATTTATTGTAGAGATGAAGTCTCACCAAGTTGCCCAGTCTGATCTCGAACCCGTGGACTCAGGCAATCCTTTCACCTCGGCCCCCCAAAGTGCTGGGATTATTGGTGTGAGCCACCGCACCCAGCCCGTCAATTGACTTTTAAAGAATTAAGGAAAGAACAAAATATACTTTTTATATTTACTTTACATATTTTAATTTTCAGTATCCTTTTCTCCCTGAAGATCTGAATTTCCATCTGGCATTATTTTTCTTCCTCTTGAAGAACCTCCCTTAGCATTTCTCATATTATGGGTTGTTTCTGACAAGTTCTCTCAGCTGGCATTGCTCTGAAAATGTCTTTATTTTAACCTGTATTTTCCTATCAGACATATCTCATGCTTTTCCTCACATCTCTGCCCACTTTTTGACTCTGGTTGTTCTGACGCATCCAGTTGTGTACACGTATAAATTGAAAGTAGCTCACCTCAACTGGAGTGCATATCTCTTGCTTTTGTCCTAGGGTTTATCTAGGGCAACCTTGTGGGATGCTTCCTAGAACCCACTCAGCTATTCTGACTTCTATGTAAATCTGGAAGTGCAGGGATGTTAACTCCCCATGGGGCAATCCTTGACCCATGAAACTGAATCTGTGGATAAATTGTTCCCTCTTCTTTCCCTTTAATGGACAATTCTAAGTCATGTTACACATGCTTCCTTAGAGGACCCCGGTGAGAACAAGCCCTGCTTGGCCACAGTGGTGACCAGATTGGTAACCCAACACCCTTGGTTGACTTTCCCTGCTTTGCTTTTCCATCCACTCAAGTCCCCCTTTCCTATTCCCTGATATCATTTTCTAAAATCAACTACATTCGAAGTCTTGTCTCAAGCTCTGTTCTTTTGTGGGAAACCACGGCCAAGACAATTCTTTTCTAATATTTGCCTTTCAAGCTCTAAATTTCCTCACTGTTTTAGGTGCATCTCATACATTTTTATGCAACTTATTTCATTATCATTCATTTCTCCATTGATCCCTGGGTTATTTGGAAGTATATTATATAATTTTAAAATAGGGATTTTCCTGTTATCTTTTTGTTATTGATTTCTGACTTAATTCCACTGTGATTAGATAACATACTCTGTATGATGTAAATCCTTTAAAATTTGTTAAGATTTGCTTTATGGACCATCAGATGGTTAATTTTGGTAAATGTTTCATTTGTACTTAAGTAGAATGTGTACGTTTCTTGTTGTTCATTTCTTCCATATGCTTAATCATTTTTGTCTGCTTTTTTATCAATCACTGAGGGAGGTGTGTATAAATGTCCCAACATGATTATGACTTTCTTAATTTCTTCTTTTAGTTCTGTTGGTTTTTTACTTTATATGCTTTTTCACTATGGTATTAGGTATATACAAATTTAGTGTTGTTTTAATTTCCTGTTAAATCAAACCTTTGTCATTATAAGAAGTCCCCATTTGGCCTGGCTCGGTGGCTCAGCCTATAATCCCTGCACTTTGGGAGGCCAAGGCCAGTGGATTGCCTGAGCCCACGGGTTCGAGACCAGCCTGGGAAACTTGGCGAGACCTCGTCTCTACAATTAAAAAAAAAAATTATCCAGCTGTGGTAGAACGCACCTGTAGTTCTGGCTACTTGGAAGGCTGAGGTGGAAGGATTGCCGGAGCCCAGCAGGTCGACACTGGGGTGGCCGTGAGTGTGCCACTGCACTCCAGCCTGGGCGACGGAGTGAGACTCCAACTCAAAAAAAAAAAAAAGTCCCCCGTTTATCTCCAGTAATACCAATTCTCTTAGTCTGTTCTGGAAGGATAGTCACATTGTCATCCTGATTTACTTTGGTTATTACTTGCATGATATATCTTTTTGACATTTGTTTATTTTTAACCATTTTATATCCTTACATTTAAAATGTGTCTTTTGCAAGCAGGAGATGATTGATTTTTTTCATATAATTGATCTGTTTCTTTAATTGGAATACTAACCCAGTTCATTATTTATTTATTTATTTTAATCGTAATTGTGCTCTGTCTCCCAGGCTGAAGTGCAGTGGCATGATCACGACTTACTGCAGCCTGGACGTCCTGAGCTCAGGCAATCCTTCTGCCTCAGCCACCCAAGTAGCTGGGACTACAGGTATCTGCCACCATGCCTGGCTATTTTTTTTTTTTTTTTGTAGAGACAAGGTCTTGCTGTGTTGCCCAGGCTGTTCTCCAACTCCTGGGCTCGAGCAATCCTCCCTCCTTGGCTTCTCAAAATGCTGAGGTTACAGGCAGAAGCCACCACACCTGGCCATCAATTTAATGTAATTATTGACACATTAGGATTTATATCTACCTTCTTTCTATTTGTTTTCCATTTGTCACATCTATTCTTTGATTCCAGTTTTCCCTTTCTTGTCTACTTTTGGATTTGTTTGTTTGTTTGTTTTTTTGAGCCAGAGTCTTGCTCTGTCGCCCAAGCTGGAGTGCAACAGCATGCTCATGGCCACCCCAGTGTCGACCTGCTGGGCTCAGGCGATCCTTCCACCTCAGTCTTCCAAGTACCCAGAACTACAGGTGCATACTACCATGCCTGGCTAATTTTTTGATATATTGCAGAGACGAAATCTCATCAAGTTGCCCAGGCTGGTCTCGAATCCCTGGGCTCAGACAGTCCTCTCGCCTTGGCCTCCCAAAGTGCTGGGATTACAGACTTGAGCCATTGCGCCTGGCTGAAGTTTGTTTTAAATAAGCTTTTAATTTTGTAATAATTTTAGATTTACAAAAAAGTTGCAAAGGTAATACAGAAAGCACCTGTATACTCCTCACTCAGCTTCATTTTCTCTAAATTATCTTCTTACAGTACTGTGGCACACTTTTTTTTTTTTTTTTTTTTAGTCAAAGTCTCACTCTGTTGCCCAGTCTGGAGTGTAGTAGCACAATCATGGCTCACCTCAGCTTTGACCTCCTGGGCTCAGGTGATCCTCCTGCATCAACCTCCCGAGTAGCCAGGACTACAGGCGTGTGACATCACATTCAGCTAATTTTTTGTTTTTTTAGAGGTGAGGTCTTGCTATGCTGCCCAGGTTGGTCTTGAACTCCTGGCCTCAAGCAATCCTCCCACCTTGGCCTCCCAAAGTGCTAGGATTATAGGTGTGACTCCCCATACCTGGCCCCATTTTTTGAAATTAAGAAACCAACATTGCCACTATTAACCAAACCCCATATTTTATTTGGATTTCACTCATTTTTTTCCCCATTAATATTCTTTTTTGTTTCAGAATTCAATCCATGGTAACACATTACATTTAGTTGTCATCTCTCCCTTATTCTTCTGATTTTTGAGTTTCCCATTCTTTGTTTTTCATGACTTTAAAAGTTTTGAGCAAAATGTGTCAGGTATTTTGTAGAATGTCTTTCAGTTTGGGTTTATCTGATGTTTTTGTCACAATCAGATTGGGGCTATGGGTTTTGAGAAAGAATACCACAGAGGCTGGGCTTGGTGGCTCAGCCTGTAATCCCCTCGCTTTGTGAGGCTGAGGTGAGTGGATTGCCTGAGCCTGCAGGTTCGAGACCCACCTGGGCAACTTGGCGAGACCTCATCTCTACAATAAATCAAAAATTAGCCGGGCGTGGTAGCGCGCGCCTGTAATTCCGGCTACTCGGAAGGCCAAGGCGGAAGGATCGCCGGAGCCCAGCAGGTCGAGGCTGCGGTGGCTGGGAGCGGCCACTGCACTCCAGTCTGGGTGACAGAGTGAGACTCCAATTCAAAAAAAAAAAAAAAAGAATACCACAGAAATGTAGTGCCCTTCTCATCATGTCGCATCAGAGAGTATATGCTATCAGCATGACCTACCACTGGTCATATTAACCTTGATTATGAGAATGTCTGCCATGTTTCTCCGTTGTAAAGTTACTACATTTTGCTTCCCATACTCTAGGCTTTGGAAGTGAGTCACTAATTATGATGTGGTTTTCTTCTTCTTTTTTTCTTCATTTTATTTATTAATTTTTTCAGAAGTTGTTTTTGTGGACAATGGCTTTTTTATTATTCTATTTTCTCTTTTGTAGTTTATTAGTAACACATTATTTTTTATTCTTTTAGTTGTTAACCTAAAAATTACAACATTCATTCTTAACCAAAAATGATCTTAAATTCATGCTTTTATAACTGCTTAATGTGAGGAACTTTCAACACTTTAACTCAATTTGATTCCTTGTAAATTGAGCTGTTGTTATGTGTTTTTGATATCATAAATTTCTATCTGTCTATCTATCTATCTATTTATTTATTTATTTATGAGTTGAAGACTCACTCTACCACACAGGCTGGAGCACAGTGGCATGATCATGGCTACTGCAGCCTTGACCTCCTGGGCTCAGGCAATCCTTCCACCTCTGTCACCCACTGAGGAAATGGCATTTCCCCATCATTATTTGGGCACTTCTTTTTTAGAGACCAAAAGAAGTTTGACTGGGACTACAGGCACATGCCAACATGCTTGGCTGATTTTTTTATTTGTTGTAGAGATGAGGTTTCACCATGTTGCCCAGGCTGGTCTCGAACTTCTGGGCTCAGGTAGTTCTCTGACCTCGGCCTCCGAAAGTGCTGGGATTACAGGCATGAGCTACCATGCCCAGCTGATGATGTCATAAATTTTAATCATGTTTTTTAAACCCCACAAGACATTTTTTAAAACCTTGAAAGAATTTCAAATTTACAGATAAATTTTAAGTATAGTGCAAAGTACAAAGAATTTTTTCCCCTTGAACCTTTTATGAGTAAGTTATTGACATGATGCCCCATCATTTCCAAATATTTCCATGTGTTTTCCCTGTAATACAAGGGCATTCTCTTAAAAAAAGCTACAATATAATCATCAACATCAGAAAACAACAGAAAATCTACATTGATACATCACCACCATCCAATCCTCAGACCTCATTCAAGTTTTGCCAATTATTTTCAATAATACCCTTTATAGCCAAAGAATCCAATTCAGAACCAAGCATTGCATTTGGTTGTCATGTCTATTTAGCATCCTTCAATCTGTAACAATCTGTGACAGTTCCTCTGTCTTTCCTTGACTTTCATGATCTTGACATTTGATTGATTATAGTCTAGTTATTTTGTAAATGTCCAACAGCTAGGGTTTATCTGATGTTTTCTCATAATTACATTCAGGTTCTGAGTCTAGGGCAGGAATACCATAGAAGTGATGCTTTGTTCTTTGTTTTGTTTTGTTTTGTTAACAGAGACGAGGTCTTGGTATGTTGCCCAGGCTGGTCTTGAACTCCTGAGCTCAAGCGATCCTACCCCCTCAGCTTCCCAAAGTGCTGGGATTACAGGCATGAACCACTGTACCCGCCCTGCTTTGTTCTTCCATTGCATACTTCTGTTACAACCTGACTGGGTTCTTATGCCTGCATCCCAGAAAAACCAAGTCTGACACAACCATTACAACAGAGAAAGAGTTTAATATTGCAAAGCAGCTGAGCAAGGCAAACAGGAGATATTTCTCAAATTCACCTCCTTGAGAATTCAGAGGCTAGGGTTTATAAAAGGAATTTGGTAGACTGGATGCAGTGGCTCACGCCTGTAATCCCAGCACATTGGGAGGCTGAGGCGAGAGGAGTGCTTGAGACCAGGGGTTCGAGATCAGCCTGGGCAACTTGGCGAGACCTTGTCTCTACAATAAATTAAAAAATTAGCCGGGCGTGGTGGTGCACACCTGTAGTTCCAGCTACTTGGAAGGCTGAAGTGGAAGGATCGCCTGAGCCCAGCAGGTCAAGGGTGCAGTGGCCGTGAGTGTGCCACTGCACTCCAGCCTGGGCGACAGAGTCAGACTCCAACTCAAAAAATAAACAAACAAATAAATAAATAAAAGGAGTTTGGTGGACAAGGGAATTTGGAACTGCTGATTGGTTTATGATGTCACTGGGTATCAAAATTGCCTTCATGTGGCAAAGCTGATTTTTGGGAGGGAGTGTCACAGGACAAGTGGAACTAACTTCCTTGCATGTGTTCTGGGCCTGGATGGGGCCTCAGGTCCATCAGAGTCTGAAAAGTATCTCAAATACCATTGTTAGGTTTTACAACAGATGCTATTTATAAAGGTTTTGCAACAGATGCTATCTACAAAGCAAGTCCTGGGACCATTGGGCTACTATTTACTGGCCTGGGAGCCTTTGTGGAGGTAGTTTAGGAGGAAGGTATGGGGAATGTGGGGCTCCTGGAGATTGAAACCATTTTTTGTCCTTCAACCTCTGCTTTTGTTCTCAAGCAGTCTTAGACCCATGTTTTTTGTTTGTTTGTTTGTTTTTGTTTTTGACTTGGAGTCTCACTCTGTCGCCCAGACAGGAGTGCAGACCGCAGCCTCGACCTGCTGGGCTCCGGCGATCCTTCCGCCTCAGCCTTCCAGGCGCGCGCTACCACGCCCGGCTAATTTTTTGATTTATTGTAGAGATGAGGTCTCGCCAAGTTGCCCAGGTGGGTCTCGAACCCGCGGGCTCAGGCAATCCACTCACCTCAGCCTCCTAAGGTGTGGGATTACAGGCTGAGCCACCGAACCCGGCTAGCTATTTTATGGTATTAAACACACATATTAAAATTAACTCACTCTGAATGTTCTCCCTACTTAACATTTTATAGCATTTCCTTTTTTGTGAGATGAGGTCTTGCTATGTTGCCAAGACTGGAGTGCAGTGGCTATTCACAGGTGTAATTATAACACACTACAGCTTGAACTCCTGAGCTCACGTGATCCTCCTGCCTCAGCCTCTAAGTAACTGGGATTATAGGTGCATGCCACCGCATCCAGCAGCATTTCGAACTACACAGAAAGGAGTTTTATTTAATAGTGCAAGTTAATATGTAATACAGAAGATTGTAAATTGCTTTTTGTTCTTTTGTTTTTGAGATAGAGTCCCACTCTGTCACTCAGGCTGGTGTAATCATGGCTTACTGCAGTCCCGATCTCCCAGGCTCAGACAATCCTTCCACCTTAGCTTTCCGAGTAGCCACCAGGCCTGGTTAATATTTTTATTTTTGTAGAGACAAGATCTCACTATGTCGCCCAGGCTGGTCTCGAACTTGTGGGTTCAAGCAATTCTCCCATCTAGGATTCCCAAAGTGCTGAGATTACAGTTGTCAGCCACCAAGCCCAGCCTGAATTACTTTTAATAGACAGAATCAAATAATAAATAGCAGACATATGAAGGTAATCTTAGTGGATTTCATTAATAAGGTTATTTTGCAAATATGCCGTGTTACTATCATCCTGACTGCCTTTTAAAATCTTTTAGAACAATGACAAGCTGTCTAGCTGTAAAAATTATATACTGAAAATTTTTAGGTTGTCTGTTGTTTTCAGTCTTACTCTGACACAGTCCCAAAGTCACATAACTTTTGTGAAGACTCTTGCACCTATGTTCCTATCTTCAGCCACTGTTCAGATGATACGGTCTCTGAGGCTTTGCCTATAGTGGAATTTCATGAGAGAAGAAATGTATTTTGATACTACACTCTTAAGGTCTCAACTTTGACCAACTATAATTATTTTGGCAGTTGTTATTTCTATTTTATTTAGGTTATTTCCTTCTTTTTCTTATCATATACATTTAAGTCTAATTTTTTTTTTAATTTATAAAGAACAAAAATTTATTTGGCTCATGGCAAAGAGCACAGCACTTGGTTATCCTATGATGAAAGGGATCACATTGTGAGTAGTCTAGTATTTCTTATTTCTTATCTTATCTAATATTTCTAGTCTAATACTTCTTATGCTTAATAGAATGGCTTCTGATCTTCTCTTAAATGAGAATATTCAAGTTATAAGCATTTATTAATAAAAATGGGATACTGGATCATCCCTAAGGTCAAGAACTGCCACATAAAATAATTATATTTATCACCCCTACAACTTTCTCCTCCTGCAATGGAAGGAATTTTAAACTAGATGGCCACCTCCAGAGAAAGCTTTATTTATAGCCCAGGCGAAAATGGGATAATATTTAAAGTTCTGAAAGAAAAAAAAATGGCAGCCTAGTAAAGCTATCCTTCAGAAATGAGTGGGAAGTATTTCCTAGACAAGGAACCACAATGAGATACCACCTCACCTCTGTAATCAAAAAGACAAAACAAAACAAAAAACAAATGCTAGCAGGATGCAGAAAAAGGGAACTCTTTCTTATACCTTGTTGGTATAAGAAGTATATAAACAGTAATGTAAATAGTACAGCCATTATGAGAAACAGTAAGGAGGTGTCTAAAAAAATCTAAAAATAGATCTACCATATGATATAGCCATCCAACTACTGGGTATTTATCCAAAGGAAAGGAGATCAGTATGTCAAAGAGGTAACTGCACTTCCATGTACTACTTATAATAGCTAAGATGTGGAATCAACCTAAGTGTTCATCAACAGATGATGGATAAAGAAAATGTGGTATATATACACAGTAGAATACTATTTGGCCATAAAAAAGCACAGAATTCTGACATTCATGACAACATGGATGAGCATGGAGGATACTGTTAAGTGAAATAAGCTAGGAACAGAAAGATAAATACTGCATGTTCTCAGTCATTTGTGGAAGCTAAAGTACAGAGTAAAATAGTGGTCACTGGGAAGGGCGAAGTGGGATAGAGGCAAAAGTTGGTTGGTTAACGGATACAATGTTACAACTAGATAGAAGGAATAATTTCTAGTGTTCTGTAGCACTACAGGGTAATGATAATTAACTTACTGTATTTTTTCAATCAATTAGAAAAGCAGATTTTGAATGTTCCCAACACGAAGTGATAAATGCTTGAGGTGATGGATATCCCACTTATCCTGATTTGATGAATACACATTGTACACATGTATCAAAATATCATTGTACCACATAAATATGTGTAATTATTATGTCAATTAAAAATGACAGAAGTAGCTGTGTGTGGGTGGCTCAGCCTGTAATCCCAGCACTTTGGGAGGCCAAGGCAAGAAGACTGCTTGAGCCCCAGGGTACAAGACCAACCTGGGCAACTTGGTGAGACCTCGTCTCTACAATAAATCACAAAAACTAGCAGGGCATGTAATTCCAGCTACTTGAAAGGCTGAGGTGTAAGGACTGCCTAAGCCCAGCAGGTCAAGGCTGTAGTGGCCATGAGTGTGCCACTGCACTCCAGCCTAGGTGACAAAGAGTGAGACTCCAACTCAAAAAAAAAAAAAGTAAAAAAAGAATAAAGAGTTGAAAATTAGAGCAAATATATAAACTAGATAGCCTCTAACAGTCTGAACCACAATCTTACTGCTTTTCACTAAAAATTTCTTAGAAATTACCCTTCTGAAACTTCTCGGTATCACTAGGAAAAAACTCCTTTCTAATTGCTTCCGAGTGGCTATACTATTTATTTATCCTTTTCTCTCAGGTTTCTCTTTTGAAGTGACTGCCAAGCTATTTCTGTCTCATCCCTACGTACAGATGCTTTTAAGCATCAGTCTTCTACTCCGTATTCTATTTTTGCATGAGACCATTCATTTTCACAGTGTCAAATGTCACTGCTCTGATGAGTGACTGTTCCTTTTTACTCTTAACTCTAACTCATCTATTATTATCACCTCTACAGCAGCTCCCATGAGGTGATCCACTTCATTGTCTGGCAGTCACCTCAAACTTAGCTGGTTCTCAGCTGCTCATTATCATCCCCTAATATCTAAATCATGCTCTTTACACTTTACAACTTCTCCATGTTCTGTAACATGGTAGTTATCTTTGACATTCCCCTTTTATACCTCAGTTTGTAAACAAGCTTTCTATTTCTACCTCTGAAACTTTTCTAGCATCTATCCCTTCTTTTCTATTTACACTTCCATCTCCTAAGATCAGGTTCTCATCATTGTTGCAATGATGCATGATTTCTTCCCGTCTCTAGGATTTTCCTATATTTTAATCTACACTATGTAAGGGGGGACCCCAAAAATTGGAATTATCTTTTGGAGGATGGGCCCCTGGAGTACAGGCTTCACCACTAGATAAGTATTCTATCTTATCTAACCTATCAGCATCAGTGGACCACCAGCTAGCGTTATGAGAGGCTGCGTTCAGCTTCAATGAATTTTTTGTGGAGATTCTTTCAACGCGTTTGCCTATTTTGTGATGGATGATTGATGAGTGCACTTGCCTACAACTGTGCTGAGTGTTCAGCAGTTTTTGATCAAAAATGGCATGATCCCCATTCCTGACTCTATTCACCCAATCTTACCCCAAGCAACATTTTTTGGTTTCCTCAGATGAAAAAAGTCCTCAAAGAGAATAGTTTTGCCAATGTGGAAGAGGTGAAATTAAACATGGCTGAAGAACAAAAAGGTATCAAAATTGACAAGTTCAAAAACTGTTGTGTGCAGTGGAAAAAGCATCTCAACAGATGTACTATATCAAATGGAGAGTACTTTGAAGGTAACTGAAGTTTATACATGTTTATTCTTAAATACATAATTTTTTATGAATAAAGTCCATTTTTTGGGTCCCCCATATATTCTATCAAATCTTCTTAAATGTGGTTCGAGCCAAGTTTTTCTCTCTTAAAAAAGTGTTCAGGCTAGGCATGGTGGCCCATGCCTATAATCCCAGCACTTTGGGAGGCTGAAGTGAGAGGATTGCCTGAGCCCATGGGTTAGAGACAGCCTGGCCAACTTGGCAAGACCTCATCTCTACAATAAATCAAAAAATTAGCCAGGCATGGTGGCATGTGCCTGTAGTTCCAGCTACTTGGAAGGCTGAGGCGGAAGGATCACCTGAGCCCAGCAGGTTGAGCTGTGGTGGCTGGGAGCATGCCACTGACCTCCAACCTGAGTGACAGAATGAGACTCCAACTCAAAAAAAAAAAAAAAGTGTTCATACCTTCCAATACATGTCTGATTTTTTAAAGTCTTTGTTAAACTGGTTCTACACTTTGCATCCAAAATCACCTGTCTAGTTCTCCCAATTTTGACTCTGCTACACCTAAAGCAGGCTTGGAATCACAATTTCTCTGCATCTCCTCTTATGGTGGTAACTTGGAAAAATGTTGGTGTTAAAGAAATACTAGAATTTACTTAATTTATTATTTAGTCATGAAACAAAAGTTCCCTTAGTCATTCATTTCAATATAACACATCAAAGCGGTGATTATTATATAACAAGCACTGTGCCAGGTGCCAGAAATAAAAAGATGATGAACATTACTGATCTACACCTCAAAGAGCTCCCAATCTAATAGCAAAGAATGACCTGAAACAAAATAGGAAAACTACAATCTACTACTGTACAATGATCTTCTCACATCAATAGTGCTTGACTCATAAAAGACACTAAACTGGCAAATGATCGAAAAAACAGATTTAAACACAGCAGACTACCTCCACTGAGTTAAAATTGTGGGTTCAAGTCTGAGGGCTAAACATTCCTACAGAGGTAAGGACTACAACAAAGTGATTTAAAAGTTCACACAAATCCAGGTTAGCTAGGACTAGTTAGGAAAATGGCTATACTCTCCTTTGTTGTTTTTGTTAAGCTGAATATACACTTCTGTAAAGCAGTGTGATATAAACAATGTTCTGCATAGGAAAAGTGACTCCCGTATACATACCCATGAGATCAGCAAATCCTCCTACTGGCAAACGACAGGTTCCAGTAACAAACTGCAGAAGTCTCATTCTCTTCTCATTATCGATTTCTTTAACAAACTGTTAAAAGCACATTTAAAGAGATATGTGGGTCACGTTACATTCAGCACACTAAACAAGAAAGAAAAATGGTAATTTCAGATCTTAAAACCCCTGTATTAGATAATGATTTCACTCAACACTGTGGATGGAGGGGGCACTTCCATGTACCACCCACTAATCTTTCCCTGTATAAGTCTTAGGATAAAATCCTTAAATGGAGATAGAAAAAAAAGGGGGTGTCTAGGTCTGACCACTCCCTGCTCATGAGTTTCAAGACCAGCTCTTCTAGGGCAGTTCCTCCTTACTCTCTCCAGGTCTGCCAGACCCATGTGGCTTAGTCAGTACAGACTGCTTGATTTTTATCAACGACTGAAATCAAGCTCACAGAATTCTGATACAGACATATCTCTATAACCTTTTTTCAATGTTCTTTAGGTTTTGGTATAGTTACATAGTCAAAATTATGTGGTTTCTTACCTCTACAATTCTGACTCAAAATATCAGGTTTCTGGACAATGTTTCTAGCCTGTACCACAACTATTTTGGCGCTGCAAAATATTTTTTGGTACAGAACAATTTTTATCTTGCTGTACTACTATCAACTGTTTCGAAACACTAACTCTACTTGTTACAGAAGTTCATCACATCTCTGAGCTTCTCATGTGAATTTCTTTACATGTATGACAGACATTTTAAAATTATTTAAATTGTGATAAAACATACACAACATAAAATTCACTATTTTAACCATTTTAAGTGTAAAATTCAATGACATCAAAGTACTTTCACACTATTGTGGAAGCATCAACACTATATCCAGAACTTTTTCAACACTCCAAAAAACAACTATGTACACATTAAACACAAGTTCCCACTCTTACTCCCTGCAGCCTGTTATCCTCTATTCTACTTTCTGCCTCTATAAACTTGCCCATCCTAGGGCCTCGTCTAAGTGGATTCAAACACTATTTGTGCTTTTGCATCTGACTTATTTCACTTATCTTTTTTTTTTTTTTGAGTTGGAGTCTCACTGTGTCGCGCAGACTGGAGTGCAGTGGCACGCTTCCAGCCACCGCAGCCTCCACCTGGTGGGCTCCGGTGATCCTTCCGCCTCAGCCTTCCAAGAAGCTGGAACTACAGGCACGCGCTACCATGCCCTGCTAATTTTTTGTTTTATTGTAGAGATGAAGTCTCGCCAAGTTGCCCGGGCGGGTCTCGAACCCATGGGCTCAGGAAATCCACTCACCTCAGACTCCCAAAGCGCGGGATATTTCACTTATCTTAAAATTCATAATGCTTTTAAGGTTCATTCATTTTATAGCATGAATCAAAATTTCCATTTCCATTTTAGGGCAGAGTAATATTCCATTGCAGATGGGGCCCAACTTATGATTTTTTTACATTACGATTGGTTTATTGAGATTACACGTCTATCATAAGTAGATAAGCATCTGCACTAAGGATGGTTCAACGTGTCGATTTTTGCCTTACAATGGGTCTATCGGGGTATTAAATACATTCTTGGCCACATGATAATTTTGGCCTATAATGGTTTTTATTTTTATTTATTTTTATTTTTTATTTTTTTTTGAGTTGGAGTCTCACTCTTGCACGCTCCCAGCCATAGCAGCCTCGACCTGCTGGGCTCCAGCGATCCTTCCGCCTCAGCCTTCCAAATGACTGGAAATACAGACGCGCGCTACCACGCCCAGCTAAGTTTTGATTTATTGTAGAAATGAGGTCTCGCCAAGTTGCCCGGGTGGGTCTCGAACCCGCGGGCTCAGGCAATCCACTCACCTCGGCCTCCCAAAGCATGGGATTACAGGCTGAGCCACCGAGCCCAGCCATTTAAATTTTGTTTAGGTTAGAAAATATAGTTTATTTAGAAAGTAAATTAGAAAGAGCAAGAGAGAGAGAGAGAGAGAGAGAGAGAGAGAAAGAGGGGATTCGCCTCCCCAAGGTAGGGAAGGGGGCCAAAACTATGAAACATGACAATGGCCATAGCTCAAAGAGCACATGGCCACACAAGAGTCTAGTAAGTCAATGACCAGTTTTTATTCTTTTTAATTTTTTTGTAGAGTTGGGGGCCTCACTATGTTGCCCAGGCTGGTCTTGAACTCTGGGACTCAAGTGATACTACTTAAAATGAACCAGTTTACTAGGACATCCTGAGTTGAGGAGCATCTGGATATGTATGCGCCATATTTTGTTTATCCAATAATTTTTTTTTTTGAGTTGGAGTCTCACTCTGTCACCCAGACTGGAGTGCAGTGGCCGCTCCCGGCCACCGCAGCCTCGACCTGCTGGGCTTCAGCGATCCTTTCGCTTCAGTCTTCCGAGTAGCCAGAATTACAGGTGCGCGCTACCACACCCGGCTAATTTTTTTTTGATTTATTGTAGAGATGAGGTCTTGCCAAGTTGCCCAGGTAGGTCTCAAATCCGCGGGCTCAGGCAATCCACTCACCTCAGCCTCCCAAGGCACGGGATTACAGGCTGAGCCACCGAGCCCGGCTTGTCCAATAATTTTTTGATGGGCATTCAGGCTGCTTTCACCATTTGGTGCAGTAGAATAATACTTTAAAGAATACTGGTGTACAAGTAGCCATTTGAGTCCTACTTTCAATTCTTTTGGGTGTTTAGAATTCCTAGGTCTTCTGTGAATTCTAAGTTTACCTTTTTGAGGAAGTGCCAAACTATTTTACATAGCAGTACACTATTCTACAGTACCAACAGCACTATATGAGGTTTCTAATTTTTCCACATCCTCACCAACAACTGCTATTTTTCATTAAAAAAATAATACTAATAGGTACGAAGTGGGATCTAATTGTGGTTTTAAACCGCATTTCCCAAATGACTAGTGATGTTGAGCATATTCTTCTATGCTTATAGCAGACACCCTCCCCCACCCCCCCAGAACTCCCATTATGATTTTAAGCCAGGTCTCTTAAATTTTTCCTTCTGGATATTATGTACTTCTTAATGAAGTATGAATGATGAAAACCATACTTTAGATAGTTCTGTAAAATTCCAAAAGCATTTAAATCAAATGCGGGTAAGTCTTATCATCTACAATTGTATTATACTCTGCTCTGGACAAAGCTGCAAGGTATATGTAGCTTACTTAGCAGCAATTGTACAAGGATACTATTATAATCTGCATTCTTTTATTGTAATGCATAGGACGTACTGAGGGACTTACACACACTGTATATTTTGTTCTGTGACTTATTACCATATGTAGTAAGCACATTTTAAAAAATTATGTAGTGTCTATTAATAAAAATAAGTATGGAAACAAACCTGCCAAAACCACATGATTTGTTTGCTTGTCCTTGTGTAATGACGGTAGATGGCATGTCTTTGCCAGTCATTCAAATCAATTTCTTGCATTCCACATAAAAGGACCTTTAGGGATGAAAAAGAAAAATTGTTTCCTTATGTAACTGTACAAAAATGCTAGATGTCATAAATAAGGAAAGGCTAATATTAAAACTTCAGAAAAACAAATTGATCAGCAGGCTTTGTCTTGTAAACGATACATCAAGAACTGTATCCATATTACTCAGGAACCCAAAGTTCTATCATATGGTATCATATATACATGTGTTCATATATATACGTATATACATATATATATATATATATTTTTTTTTCGAGTTGGAGTCTCACTCTGTTGCCCAGACTGGAGTGCAAGGGCACATTCACGGCCACTTGACCTGCTAGGCTCAGGTGATCCTTCCACCCTAGCCTTCCAAATAGCTGGAACTACAGACGCATGTCCCAATGCCCAGCTAATTTTTCAATTTACCATAGACACGAGGTCTCTCCAAATTGCCCAGCTGGTCTCAGGCAATCCTCTCACCTTGGCCTCCCAAAGTGCTGGGATTATAGGCGTGAGCCACCACACCCAGCCCAGGGAAATATTAGTAAGTCACACAATTGTAGAGTAGTCCTAATAGTCCTAATACTTTTGGGGGAGATGATATTCTACTTTTATCTTTGGGTAAATTATGTTTCTCTTTAACTACAGGGGATATTTTGAAACATCTTGCCAGCATAAAAAACACTACTGCAATTGGAAATATGGGAAAGTGAGCTGAAAGTAAACACCTGGTAGCATTATTTATTTATTTATTTATTTATTTTTATTTTTATTTTTTTTGAGTTGGAGTCTCACTCTGTTGCCCAGACTGGAGTGCAGTGGTTGCTCCCAGCCACCACAGCCTCAACCTGCTGGGCTCCGGCGATCCTTCCACCTCGGCCTTCCAAGTAGCTGGAACTATAGGCGCGCGCTACCACGCCTGGCTAATTTTTGATTTATTGTAGAGATGAGGTCTTGCCAAGTTGCCCAGGCGGGTCTCAAACCCGCGGGCTCAGGGAATCCACTCACCTCGGCCTCCCAAAGCGCGGGATTACAGGCTGAGCCACCGAGTCCGGCGATAGCATTATTTAATAGTATGGTGCAGAAGAATGAAGAAAAACTCATTACCTCTAATTCCTTTGCATCAAAGTATTGCAAATATTGCTGGGGAAGAATCTCATTAAAGCCCTCAAAAAAGGCTTGAGTCTGTTCTTCAACACCTCGAGACAATCTCCATTCAGCTACCATCCTGGTAAATAAAGGAAGTTTAGAGTTTACCTTTAAATTTTGAATATGCAAATACATTTTTAAAACTTATTTTGAAAAACTTAGAATATATACCAAAAATAGGGTATAACAAACCCCCCTGTACACATGTCCAAGCTTCATCACAATGCCAACCTTATTTCTTCTATGCCTGTACTCAAATCCTAGATATCATAATTTCATTTTTAACAAGCATTTCAGTATGTCTCTACAACATGAAGACTCCTTTAAAAGCAAAAACTTTAGTTTTTAATTTTAGTTTTTAAGGATACTTTGCTAGCAGGAATGAAAACATAAACTGTAAAAACATAACCACATTATTATTCTATAAACAAGGAATTCTAAAATCCAGTGAGTCTATCCTTACAAATGAAAATGAAATAAAAAAATAAAAGTAAAATAAAAATATTTTAATGTAAAAGCTAGGAGAATTTATTGCCAGCAAATATACACTAAGATAAAGGGTAAAGAAGCTGGGCATGGTAGCTCACGCCTGTAATCCCAGCACTTAGGCAGGCCAAGAAGAGAGGCTGAACCCTGGGGTTAGTGACCAGCCTGGGAAACATGGCAAGACCTCATCTCTACAATAAATAAAATTTTAAAAAATTAGCTGGGTGTGGTGGCACATGTCTGCAGTTTCAGCTACTTGTAAGGCTGAGGCAGAAGGATTGCCTGAGTCCAGCAGGTTGAGGCTGCAGTAGCCATGATCATGCAACTATACTCCAGCCTGGAGGACAGAGTGAGACTCTGAATCAAAAAAAAGAGAGAGAAAAGGAAAAGAAAAATTTTAAAGCCAAAGGGAAATGATCCTAGATAAAGAAATAGATCTGTGAGAATAAGGAGAAACAGAATGGTAGTATGAGTAAATATAAAAGATTATTCTTCCTTAATTTCCTTAAAAATCTATTGATAACTTAAAGCAAGAAAAACAGTAATAAGGTATTATGATATTTATAACATATGTAGAAATAAAATATGACAACAATACCACAAACGGCTGGAATGAGGTAAACAGAGCTATACTATCATGAGCTTTTTATATTGTACAGGAAGTATTGTAATACTAATTTTAGGTAGACATGGATACATTAAAGATATATATTATTATAATCATCAGATTTGCCGCTAAAAAAGGCTAAACAAAATTAGCCATGTGTGGTGGCACACACCTGTAATCCTAGCTACTCAGGAGGCTGAGGAAGAAGGATCACCTGAGCCCAGGAGG
Organism: Tarsius wallacei; assembly: GCA_963574415.1. NCBI lineage: Eukaryota > Metazoa > Chordata > Mammalia > Primates > Tarsiidae > Tarsius > Tarsius wallacei. The sequence goes on along the minus strand of CAUYQG010078034.1, from coordinate 5,899 downwards.
TAGAAGCTGCAGTGAATCATAACTGTGCCATTGTACTCCAGACTGGGCAACAGAGTGAGACTCCCATTTAGGAAACAAAACAAAACAAACAAACAAAACCAGCTATTTAGCACCATTAGTCAAGGGAGAAATAAAATTATAACCACAATGAGATACTAACTGACAATACTGTGTTGCCAAGAATGTGAGGCAACTCTAGCAGGACTGTAAAATGGTATAACTTTAAGAAACTGCTTAGCAGTTTCTTTTTTTTCTTTTCTTTTCTGAGTTGAAGTCTCACTCTGTCGCCCAGGCTAGAGGGCAAGTGGCACACTCACGGCCACCCCAGCGTCGACCTGATGGGCTCAGGCAATCCTTCTGCATCAGCCTTCCAAGTAGCCAGAACCACAGGCGCATGCTATCACACCTGGCTAATTTTTTGATTTATGGGAGAGACGAGGTCTCACCAAGTTGCCTGGGCTGGTCTCGAACCCTCGGGCTCAGGCAATCCACTCACCTCAGTCTCCCAAAGTGCTGGGATTACAGGCTGAGCCACCAAGCTAGGTCAGCAGTTTCTTATAAAGTAAATACCTATCCTAAGCCCTAGTAGTTTCATTCCTGGGTATTTCCCCAAGATAAATATGCCCACCAAAAAAAGCTCAACAAGAATGTTCGCAGGGCAATTTTACTCATACTACCCCTAAACCAGGAAACAACCCAAATGTCCATCAACAAAAGAGTGGATAAACAAATTTCGATATATACAAAGCAAGGAATACTTTTCAGCAATAAAAAGGAATAAAATATACAATATGGCTAAATCTCACAAACATCGCATAAAAGAAACCAGTCACAGAAAGCCACACGCAAAACCACAGCCCAGATGACTCCATTAAAAGAACTTCAAGATCATACACAGTTATGGAAATAGAACTGAACATAACTGGTTACCTCTGGGCTAGGGGAAGGGAGATGTGTACGGTACTGCCCCCTTATGGGGGCAAGAAGAAAAAAGAAATGTTTCATAATTTGACTTGGGTCATGTTTACACAAACATGACGTTATACAGAACAGCATTTACAGAACTGGAAGAGTGATTTAGCACTATTTCTACCCTTAGAATGCTCACATTTGGGCTGATATACACATTTGTCAAATGCATACTGTGCATTTAGGATCAGTGTGTTTTACTCTAAGTAAATTATACTTTTTTTTTTAGTTGGAGTCTCACTCTGTCACCCAGGCTGGAGTGCAGTGGCACGCTCACTGCTACCGCAACCTCGACCTGGTAGGCTCAGACGATCCTTCCGCCTCAACCTTCCAAGTAGCCGGGACTATAGCCACGTGCCACCACGCCCAGTTAATTTTTTTATTTATTGTAGACATGAGGTCTCACCAAGTTGCCCAGGCTGGTTTCGAACCTGTGAGCTCAGGCAATCCTCTCCTCTTGGCCTCCCAAAGTGCTGGGATTATAGGCGTCAGCAAATGCGCACAGCTAAATTATACTTCTTACAAAAACCCAACAACTCTGAAATGGTAAGCATTCTTGCTGCTTATTATCCTAAAATATTATACTACTGATAACAAGACTATTGAAGATCATAGTGTATCTCTTATTTACTTGGAATCTTGAATCATTCCCTCTCTAGAATACTAGATAGGCGTAACAAAATCTAGACCGGTCATTAAACAGAAAAAAACAAAAAACGAAAAAAAAATAACAAGAACCAACTAGATTTTTAAAAGGATATTTTAAATTAATTAAATTTTTAAAAGGATAGCTTATTTACCACTGTGTTAAACAGTGTACTTTTAATTACAGAGGGAAAACCAGGCAAGTAGTCCAGAAACTGGAACTTAAGAACAAACTGATATATGGTTCAGACAGAATTACTGTTGATAAGATAGATATGAATGAATTAATAACTAATATGAACCAATAACTCTTGAGACTAGAAGTATGAATGCAAAGAATTAGGATATACATTAAACCCTCGCTTTACTTGTAAATTTTACCTTATCTTGCAGTATTCCCCATGAAAGTATCTGCACATATATTTGAGATTCTTTTTAAATGACATGTTATATAGTATAGTGGTTATAGAATTGGTATTTAAAACCGTGATCTAGAATGACTTCTACCCTTAAAGCTCTTTTTTTTGAGTAGGAGTTTCATTGCTGCCCAGGCTGGAGTGCAGTAGCACACTCATGGTCACCTCAGCCTCGACCTGCTGGACTCAGGTGATCCTTCCACCTCAACCTTCCAAGTAGCTGGAGCTACAGGTGCGTGCCACCACACTTGGTTAATTTTTAAAAATTTATTGTAGAGACAAGGTCTTATCAAGTTGCCCAGGGTAGTCTCGAAACTGTGGGCTCAGGCAATCCTCTTACCTCGGCCTCCCAATATGCTGGGATTACAGACATGAGCCACTGCATCTGGTACTTATAGCTCTTTTAACAACACTTCTGAAGACCTCTTTTTGGCCAAGTGTAGTAGCTCGTGCCTGCCTATAATCCCAGCACTTTGGGAGGTCAAAGTGGGAGGATCACTTGAGGCCAAGAGTTCAAGACCAGCCTGCACAACATAGCGAGATCCCATCTTTACTTCTATAATAAAAAAAATAATAAATGTAAAATAAATAAATAAACAAGCATCTATTTTTAGAAATGAGAAATAACTGCCTACATAGGATAATGATGAGTACAAAGACAAATGGTTTTTGAGATATCGCCCATTGGTATTAGTAGGCAATTATCAACATGCTGTAGTCCAACAAAAGGGTAAACTATGTCAAAGGGTGCAATTGCTCACCTGATGTATTCCTCTTTATTTTCTTCTGTTACAAGAATATTTCCGCCATTGGGTTTCAAATCATGACTCTTAATTTCACCTAGAATTTCTTTGTCGACAGAGAAGTACATTTCCAAACCACATTCCTCAATATTGTTTTCTCTGTACAAATGAAATTAGCACTGTTGGTTATATTTACCAATTCATTCATAATTTAAAAGCTTTAAATTAAAGGCCTATGTTCTTAAATAATTAATATTAAACTATAACATCAAAATAAGAAGAAATTGGAAGATAGTGCTCTAAGATTTTCATATTATTGCCTAAGATCTTGGGTGTGATTTTGTAAAATTTACCACTGAATAACAAGGTTTGATCCTTAAATTAAATGAACCAATTACATGTGTATACCAATGCCATAATGAAAGCAAATAAACCGTATTTTAGTAAATTAAAGGGAAACAGAAACTTACTTAACCCAGATGAGAGAATTGTAAAATTCTGGATCAATAGATTCTAAATCCTTGAGTCCAACTGGTTTGTTCAAGATACGCTTATAGAATGGTAAAGAAAAACCTGTGTCTATGAACTTCCCATGGAACAGAGCCTATTAAAAAAGGAAACAATGCCAGTTAGGATAACTGCAACAGTTATCTTATTTCATAATGTTAGATTAATCCTTCTTTTAAAAAACTTTACTGTCATAAGATCTGTTATAGCATATAGAAGAAAATTTAGTATTGCTGAATTAGCAAAGTAAACACACAGTTCTTCAGTTCTTCACCTGTACTTACCATGGCAATAAACCTGCCAATAAAACGAAAATATTTCAGGTGATCTGGATTGATGTAAGAAGCGGGGTTTATCTGCAAGCAGTAGTTATCCTTCCCTGCATATTCAAACAGGCAATACATTGGGTTCAACACTTCATGTGACAAAAGAAAGAACCATTCTCTGAAATCAAAAGAAAACTTAGGATGAAAAATCTTGTAAGTAACCATGCCAACAAATCAAAGAGCAATGCTACAAAGTTCTCAGAAATACACCTCAGCTGGTGAGTTTTCTAATCTCACGTTGATTTTGACTGCTTCTGTTCAAAATCTCATCTTTTTTACAAAGATGATGGTTATACACTGCTCATTATTATATTTCAAAGAATCTAAGACAGTATTACAACTTTACTTGATGAACCACTAAAATTTTTTTCCAATTGTACTTGGGCTATGCATCCTAATTTCAGAGACATTAACATATGAAAATGTTAGTCTTAGAATCAGTGAAATACTATACATAGGTAAATGTAAAATACACTGTTGATACATGTGATTAGAGTGGCTGAAATAAGTCAAATATTTCATCTGTTTCTTTTTTTTTTGAGTCGGAGTCACACTCTGTTGCCCAGGCTGGAGTGCAGTGTCATGCTTACCACCACTGCAGCCTCGACCTGCTAGGCTCAGACGATTCTTATGCCTCAGCCTTCCAAGTAGCTGAAACCATAAGCATATGCCACCATTCCTGGCTAGTTTTTTTTTTTTTTTTTTAGTTTATTGTAGAGATGAAGTCTCAACAAGTTGTCCAGGCTGTTCTCAAACACGTGGGCTCATATTTCATCTATTTCTAAGTCCCATAATGATCCCCATTAAGTGCCACTACTCTATACATCTTAGATAAATATGAAGTCTTCCAATTTCAGTCAGTAAAGCACTTAATTACAGCCACGCATTTGTTATAAAAATTCTCTGAGAAACTCTAATTCAAATGCTGTGAAAATTCGAACCCATATTAACATAACATTATAGTTGCTAAAGTTATTTAACACAGATGGTAGAGCAGATGTGGGGCAATACATGTGGCATCATCTTATATACCAGATCTCTCTTCCTGTTAATTCAGGCCTCTAGTGGCCATGCTACTTATACTTGAATATAGTTGACTTTCTGATTAAGAATGAATAAGATTGTCCTCTTTTTCAATTATTTTTAACTTACACAAAATGAAATGTTTCTATTCATTATTTATCTGTGATTACTTCATATATTTTGAAATAGTTTTATTTAAATGTGGAAATGTAAGATAAATAGAACTACTAAAATACAGTCAGTAGTTAGTGACTATACAAAGACTCAGGCTCTGAATTAGGTCATTAATAAATAATATTTCCACTCTTTACAATAATCCTGGAAAGGCAGACATTACTACTCTTGTTTTACAGATGAAGATACTTGGCCAAGGTCATACTACTGGGAGCAGAAAAAAGATTCAAATGCAGTCTTTTTTTTTTTGCAGTTGGAATTACCCAGGCTGGAATGTAGTGGCATGATCATGGCTACCACAGCATCAACCTGCTGGGCTCAGGCGATCCTTCCACCTCCACCTTCCAGGTAGCTGGAACTATAGGTGTACACCATCATGCCTGGCTAATTTTAAAAAATTTATTATAGAGATGAGGTTTCGCCAAGTTGTCCAGGCTGGTCTTGAACCCCTGGGCTCAGGCAAACCTCTCCCAAAATCCTCTCCCAAAGTGACCCTAAAGTCCTTGGCCTTTCATAATGCCACTGCTTTGCAATTTATTTAGTTATTTTTTGATTTATTGTAGAGATGAGGTCTCACCAAGTTGCCCAGGCTGGTCTTGAACCTGCCAGCTCAGGCAATCCTCTCACCTCAGCCTCCCAAAGTGCTGGGATTATAGGCGTGAAGCACTGCACCCGGCCTGCTTTGCAAATTTTTAATATTGGATTAGAACCTCCAATATAAGGAAAGCGGAATTAAGACTTCAAATTCCTATTTTATACAGTCTTTTATATTCTCATGATAGATATGTTAATCTCAGTTGGCAACTGAGTGACTATTATCTGTATCTGTAATCTGTGGTGGGGAAAAACGTCCTGATCACTATGAAGTCTTACGTGCTTTGTGGAAGATATGAGGTAGTTGACTGAACACTGGCTACTGGTTAGATGATACAAGTTTGCGTCCAGGTTCTACAACTTTTTTTTTTTTTTTTGAGTTGGAGTCTCACTCTGTTGCCCAGACTGGAGTGCAGTGGCCGCTCCCGGCCACCGCAGCCTCGACCTGCTGGGCTCCGGTGATCCTTCCACCTCAGCCTTCCAAGTAGCTGGAACTACAGGC
>CAUYQG010078031.1:0-20048 GCA_963574415.1 Tarsius wallacei | reverse complement strand
GTAGAGTCCGAATTTGAATTCTTTTTTTTTTTTTTTGAGTTGGAGTCTCACTCTGTTGCCCAGTTGGAGTCTCACTCTGTTGACCTGCTGGGCTCCGGTGATCCTTCCACCTCAGCCTTCCAAGTAGCTGGAACTACAGGTGCATGCTACCATGTCCGGCTAATTTTTTTTTATTTATTGTAGAGATGAGGTCTTGTCAAGTTGCTGGGGTTGGTCGCGAACCCACGGACTCAGGAAATCCACTTGCCTCGGCCTCCCAAAGTGCTGGGATTACAGGCTGAGCCATGGAGCCCGGCCTGAATTCAAACTCTAAAGCTTGTGCTCAGAACTTCCCCTTATCAGATTGATCTGCGGTCGTTGCAGGCATGCTAAGACAGAAAGGGGAATTGGCTACCCACATTCACCCAGCCAGCAACTGGTTGGAGCCAGGGCCTAGGAACCCGGCCCAGACCCTGAGCTGGGCTTTCAGTGCAGGTAACTTCTCTGAGCCACAGCCTCAACACAGGCTAATCATCCACAGCCTGCCAGGTGGATGGAAAATTGGAATGACATTTTGGCTATAAAAGGTCTCAAAGGGGGCCAGGCGTGGTGGCTCATGCCTGTAATCCCAGCACTTTGGGAGGCTGAGGCGGGAGGACCCCTTGAGCCCAGGAGTTTGAGACCAGCCTGGGCAACACAGAGAGACCACATCTCTATCAACAAATTAGCTGGATGTAGTGGTGCACACCTGTAGTCCCAGGTACTTGGGAGGCTGAGGTGGAAGGACCACCTGAGTCCAGGGGGCTGAGGCTGCGGTGAGCCGTGATTGTGCCACTGCACTCCAGCCTGAGCGACAGAGTGAGACCCTGACTTTAAATTAATAAAGGGTCTGAGGGGCCTGCTCGTAGGTGGAGGCTTGGTGGAATCAGGTAGGCTGCCGTGGGCCTGCGAGGGAGCGGGGGTCTTGGGTGGGACAGGGGACTCACGCGGCAGCATGATAGTCACGGGTTCGGAGAACAGCTCCTTCTGGCTGTTCCTGCCCGTGCACATGTAGGTGCCCAGCTGCTCCCGGGACAGCCGCTGGATGATCAGCATCTCGCCGGTCCAGCAGGGCTTCCCATTGTGGGTCCAGCTAAGCACGGGCTCGGGGTCCATGGTCGCCACCCACTGCAGGATCACTGAGTAGTTGAGTTCACTCTCGATGATGCCCCAGTTGGTGCTTGGGAATGTCTTCAGTGGTACTCTGTAGGGGTCTGCAAACAGGGAGCAAGGCCCCGTGGCTGGGCATTTCTTTTGACCACCACAGAGGCATTCATTCATTCATTCATTCATTCACCATTGAGTGTGTTTGGAGAGCCTGTGCCCAGTGTTCCACTCTGGCCCCTCCCCCTACACTTCCGACGGCCAGCACCTGCATCCTAAGGGCTGCCACTGACCCTCAGGGCCCACTCTACCCTGGAGGTAGCAGACCGGGAGCACTGGGGAATGAGCCACCTGGCCCTCAATGCCTGCCACAGGCTGGCGTGTAAGTACCCCGACTCTGTCTCCATCAGATGGGATGACTCCGAGGACTTGTTCCCCACCAGGGCCCCGAGATCCCCCCAGTGGGACTCGCTGTAGCCGGCCACAGTGATGACTGTCTGGAGGACACGGCCTTTGTTGTCTCCTGCCTCCTCTGCCTCGCGCCCCCATGCCCCTGTTCTCTGAACCTCCCAATCTGTCTGCCTCGAGTCCTCGCCTCTGTGCCTGCTTCCGGATGAGACAAACCTAGGGCCCTGGGGCTCAGAAGTGATGACAGACACAGTCCCGCCCCTCGGGGAACTGACCATCGGGTGGGGAGATCGTCGGTCACAGGGTGTGTGCATGGTGGCCGTGGTGGCACGTGCTATGGACTGGAGGTGGGGTAAGTCCATTTCAGGTGAGGTGAGTCAAGGAGGGCTTCTTTGGGGAGGTGACATTTGAGCAGAGTCCTGAAGGAGGTGAGGAAGGAGCCATGTGGATTCCTGGGGGGGAAAGCATTCTAGGCAGAGGGAACAGCAAGTGCAAGGGTCCCGAGGTGGATGTGAGCCAAGGTGTGCATGGAGAGAAGAGGGAAGGAGGGAGAGAGGAGGCCAGAGGGATTACGGGGCAGACCTCCTCGGCTAGGGTGAGGACTCTGACTGACTCTGAGGGAGATGGGAGCCATGGAAGGACTCAGAGCAGAGAAGGATGTGAGCTGGCTTAGGGAGGAACATTAAGGACACAGGAGCCCGGTAAGGAAGTGACCCAGTGAGCCACAGTTTTCTTTCCACACTTTTTTTTCTTTTTTTTTTTGAGTTGGAGTCTCACTCTTGCCCAGACTGGAGTGCAGTGGCCACTCCTGGCCACCACAGCTTCGACCTGCTGGGCTCCAGCGATTCTTCCGCCTCAGCCTTCCAAGTAGCTGGAACTACAGGCGTGCGCTACCACACCCAGCTAATTTTTGATTTATTGTAGAGATGAGGTCTTGCCAAGTTGCCCTGGCGGGTCTCAAACCCGCGGGCTCAGGCAATCCACTCACCTCAGCCTCCCAAAGGCGCGGGATTACAGGCTGAGCCACCGAGCCCAGCTTCTTTCCAAATTTTTTAGATGAAAGGCTCTGAGGTCCAGAGACATTAGGCCCAGGCCTCATGGTCAAGGAGGGATTTGAACACCTGGGATTTGAACTCAGGCAGTCTGACATTGTGGTGTGTGCTAGGAAGCTCCACTGAGAGCTGATTCTGATTTCAGTGCAATGAGATAAGGAAAAGAACTTCAGTACAGCCAGAGAGCTCCCAGCTCCCAGAAGGCTTCCTGGAGGAGGAGGTATCTGAGCTAAGCCTTGAAGGTGGAGAAAGAGCTCACTGGGTGTAGAAAGGAGAACTAATGCGACAGCCACCTGGACCGGGCTCTTCCTCAGAGCCAAGCATTATCCTAAGCATATGCTGACTCATGGCTTGTTATCCTGCAAGTGAGACCCATGCGTGGGCAGTGAAATCATTTAGGGAGTCCTAGTCAGCACTTAAAACACGAAAAGAAACACAAGAGAAAACACCAGTGTGCATTACTCATAGTAATGACCGTTACCTTACACTTGTCTTCCAGTTAGTTGTGTGACATATTACGACATAATGTGAAACGCTTTTCTTACAAAAGCCACTGGATTTGGCTGTAAGCACTTTGGGAGGCCGAGGCGGGAGGATTGCTTGAGCCCAGGATTTGAGACCAGCCCGGGCAACATTTCAAGATCTCTCCTTTACAAAAAAATCAAAACATTAGCTGGTGTGTACCTGTAGTCTCAGCTACTGCGGAGGCTGAGGTAGGAGGATGGCCTGAGCCCAGAAGGTCGAGGCTGTGGTGAGCCATGATCGTGCCACTGCACTCCAGCCTGGGTGACAGAGTGAGACTCCGAATCAGACAAACAAACAAACAAAAAAAGAGGAAGCAGCCGGGCTCGGTGGCTCAGCCTGTAATCCCGCGCCTTGGGAGGCTGAGGTGAGTGGACTGCCTGAGCCCGCGGGTTCGAGACCCGCCTGGGGCAACTTGGCGAGACCTCATCTCTACAATAAATCAAAAAATTAGCCAGGCGTGGTAGCACGTGCCTGTAATTCTGGCTACTTGGAAGGCTGAGGCGGAAGGATCGCCGGAGCCCAGCAGGTCGAGGCTGCGGTGGCCGGGAGCGGCCACTGCACTCCAGTCTGGGCGACGGAGTGAGACTCCAACTCAAAAGAAAAAAAAAAAAAAAAAAAGAGGAAGCATTTGGTGTATACCTAACAGTCAGCATTGGGAAAAGTATTTGTCTAAGGGCAAGTCTAAAGGTCCTTCCTGAGGCCGCTGTCAGCCCTGTTCCTCGCAGCCCATCCTCCAGGGCTGTGAGGAAATACATTTCTGTTGTTTAAGCCATTTAGTCTATGGTATTATGTTCTGGTATTCCAAGCTGACTAATCCAGCCTCTAAACTACCTTCTAGGGAGCATGGGTCTGGTTACCCTCAAGGCTTTGCTTTTCTGGCTCAGGTATTAAAGTTCAAGTCCAAAGTTTAATAGCCAATAAAAACATAGGTGAGGGGCCAGGCATGGCAGCTCATGCCTGTAATCCCAGCACTTTGGGAGGCTGAGGCAGGAGGATCGCTTGAGCCCAGGAGTTTGAGTCCAGCCTGGGTAACATAGTGAGACCTCATTTCTACAAAATGTTAAAAACATTAACTGGGTGTGGTAGTGCATGCCTGTAGTCTCAGCTACTTGGGAGGTTGAGGTAGAAGGATTACCTGAACCCAAAAGGTTGAGGCTGCAGTGAGCCCTAAGTATGCCACTGTCCTACAGCCTGGATGACAGAGTGAGACCCTGACTCAAAAAAAAAAAAAAAAAAAATTGGTGAGGTTGAAGACTTCCACCAGCGACCTTCTCTGCCTTTCCCAAGTGATCACAAACATGTATTTCCTGACCATCTGTTGGGAGGCATAGTAGAAAACAAAAAGTGGCCACAAACACCAGTGACCTCATCTAGTCTACCGCCCGCACACTTCTCTCTCAATTCCTCAAACTCACTGACATCTCTCTTGCTACCCCACCCCTGCCCCTGCTGTTCCGCTGTCTAGAACAACCTTCCACACTGTCCCTATTGGCTAACTTTTATTATTTTGCTTCATATATATATATATTTTTAAATTAGAGATGGGGTTTCTCTGTGCTGCCCAGGCTGGTCTTGAACTCCAGATCCCAAGCAATCTTCCCACTTAGGCCTCCCAAAGTGCTGGGATTATAGGCGTGAGCTACCGCACCCAGCCCTAGATATCATTTTCAATGTATTTCTGTAGAAAAAGTTTCTGATCCCACCACTGGAATGATTATTCATTTAGTGACTGTCTCCTATGATAGATTGGGAATTCCATGGTGGGAATGACCAGCTCTATGTTGTTCACTGCTGAATCCCCCCTCCTCCAGGAAGTCCTCCTGGGTCTTCCACGGGGTGGGAGTGGGGGGGTGTCTGTGCTTCCATACCCACTCTAGGTCATCATTATCTGGGGATGGGGTCTGTCTCCCCCACTGGACTGTGAGTGTAAGGAAGGGGGACATGGCCAGGCTATCTCAGTCACTGTTATGTCCCCAACACTGCCTAGCATGGGGCCAGGCACAGGGCAGGTGCTGGTGGTTTGTTGAATAGATGGGTAGCAAAGTGTTCCTGCCCCTCTCATGGCTTCTCCCAAAGCCCCGGCCTTCCTAGCCCCACATCCACGCCAGACTGTTAAGTGGGAGATAAATAAATTCCCATCTTGTTTTAGACACTGTGATTTGGGGTCTTTTCTAGAGCATCAGAATTGGAATCCTAAGGAATATGATCCCTGTTATGAACTGAATTGGGTCCCCTCTAACACACATGTTGAAGCCCCAATCCCTAGGAACTCAGAATACGAGGTATTTGGAGTCAGGATCTTTAAAGAGGTGATTGAGTTTAAATGAAACTGCTGGGGTGGGCCCTGACCCAATCTGAGTGGTTGCCTCATAAGAAGAGGAGGTTTGGAGAGACAGCAAGGACGTGCACACACAGAGGAAAGACAGTGTGAGAACAGAATGAGAAGGCGGCTGTCTGTAAGTCAAGGAGGGAGGGCTCAGAAGTGGAACCTGCCAACACCTTGATCTTGGACTCCATCCTCCAGGGCTGTGAGGAAATACATTTCTGTTGTTTAAGCCATTCTGTCTACAGTATTATGTTCTGGTCTTCCAAGCTGACTAAGTCAGTCTCTAAACTACCTTCTAGGGAGCACGGGTCTGGTTACCCTCAAGGCTTTGCTTTTTTGGCTCAGGTATTAAAGTTCAAGTCCAAAGCTTAAAGTGAATAAAAACATAGGTGAGGGGCCGGGCATGGCAGCTCATGCCTGTAATCCCAGCACTTTGGGAGGCTGAGGCAGGAAGATCGCTTGGGCCCAGGAGTTCGAGACCAGTCTGGGCAACATAGTGAGACCTCATTTCTACAAAATGTTAAAAACATTAGCTGGGTGTGGTCGTGCATGCCTGTAGTCTTAGCTACTTGGGAGGCTGAGGTGGAAGGATTATCTGAGCCTAAAACGTTGAGACTGCAGTGAGCCCTAATCAGAACCCTCCAGCCTAGGTGACAGAGACTCTGACTCAAAAACAAACAAACAAACAAAATGGGTGAGGTTGAAGACTTCCACCAGCGACCTTCTCTGCCTTTCCCAAGTGATCACAAACATGTATTTCCTGACCATCTGTTGGGAGGCATAGTAGAATACAAAAAGTGGCCACAACTCCTTTCCTTAAGAGGTAGAACACATTTCCTCTTGTTGAAGCTAAGCCAGCCACGTGATTTACATCTGCCAAGAGAAGGTGACAGAAGTGACTGCGTGCCAGTTCTGAGGCTGGGCCTCAAGGGGCCTTGCAGCTACTGTACTCACTGGCTCCTCTTCTACTGCCGTGTGAGACAGCCAGAGCTAGCCTGCTGTAGGATAGGAAGCCATGTGATCCACTCACCCCTATGCCCGTGCCTCCCAGCCAATAGCCAGGCCACTACCAGACATATGAATGAGGCCATTCTGGACCAGCTGGTGCCTAGACATCCCACCAGCGGACCATAAGAACTCTCCAGCAGAATTGTGACCTATATACATGATTGCTGTTTTAAGGATTGGGGTGGTTTGTCAGGGAGCAACAGGTGACGGGCCCTGCTGGAGTCCATCGGGTCTGCTCTGAAAGAACTCAGTCCCTCTCACTGTGGGCCCAACTCACTCTTGACATGGATCTGCTCTGTTGTACTCCTGTGTCCTCTGCTGGTTTCCAGCACGACGGTATAGCTGCCTGAGTCCTGAGCCATCACGTTTCTGATGACCAGGCTGCCTCGGGTGTCCAGCATCTCCCGGCCAGTGTGAGCGGGTCCTGGGAGGCCCTCAGGAGAGAATATCATGGCTGCCGGCTGGGCTTCGTGCCCTCGGAACCACGAAGTGGAGAGAACGCCATCGAGGCTTCCGGGGACAGGCAGGTGGACGCTGCTGGCTCCTTGGGTCAAGAGGTCTGGCTGTGCCGAGAAGGGCAGCTCGGGGGAGGCGGAGCAGGTGCAGGAGGTGAGCAGGGTCCCTTGGAGGAGATGGGAAGGATGAGGAGACGGCAGGGAGGCAAATGAGACCAAAGGCGAGATGCTGCCCAACAAGAAACGCTTCCCACATCAAGAGTTGATGGTGATGATCATAATCAGAGTAAAAATAACAAGGACTGGGCCTAGTGTCTCATGCCTGTAATCCCAGCGCTTTGGGAAGCCGAGGCTGGAGGACTGCTTGAACACAGGAGCTCGTGACCAGCCAGGGCAACATAGCAAGACCTCGTCTCTATAAAGAATTAAAAAATTAGCTGAGTGTGGTGGCATGAGCTTGTAGTCCTAGCTACTTGGGAGTTTGAGGTGGGAGCATTGCCTGAGCCCAGGAGGTCGAGGCTGTGGTGAGCCGTGATCATGCCACTGCACTCCAGCCTGGTAGACAGATTGAGACCTGACACTAAAAAAAAAAAGAAAGAAAAGAAAAGAAATAGGCTGGGCTTGATGGCTCATGCCTGTAATCCCAGCACACTGGGAGGCAGAGGTGAGAGGATTGCCTGAGGTCAGGGGTTCGAGACCAGCCTGAGCAACATGGTGAGACCTTGTCTCTATAATAAATGAAAAAAAAAAAAACCAACAAGGCATAATGGCACATGCCTGTGGTTCCAGCTACCTGGAAGGCTGAGGCAGAAGGATCACCTGAGCCCAGCAGGTCGAGGCTGTGGTGGCTGTGAGCGTGCCACAGCACTCCAGCCTGGGCGAGAGTGAGACCCAACAAAAAAAAGAAAAAAGAAAAGAAATAACAGAGAACATTCACTGGCACCTCCAAGAGCCCAGCACCATCCTAAGTGCTGAACATGCATCATCTCAACGGTTCCTCTTATGGACCCCACGAAACACATGTCCACACTACACAGAATGTTGCAGACATCCGCCTCCCATCTTTCTCTGTTCTGCTGTGCTTTATGAGAGGCTGCCTTCTCGGAGCTGCATTGTTGGGGTCTCCTCGCCCTTTGCTGCTGGTGGGCTTCCACCTATGGGAGCACTAGCAGAAGGCGGGGGAGGAGGGGGAGCTTGAGGTTATTAGTCCCACAGTCCCCTCCCTGCCCAGTCACTGGGCCTTGGCTGTGTCCTTCCGCTCAGGCCCCCTCCGTACACGACTCCCTTCTGGGTCTGGGGTCTGCTTTTCCTCAAATGGCCCCCAGCCTGGGGAGGTAAGACTCCCTGCTGTTGGCAGCCCCTGGGTGCTATATCATCCTGTGTTGTTTTACTCCATTGGCACTTCTGCAAATAGTCCCTGTCCTAAAGTGTCCTCACTCTTCTCTTGGAGTAGACCATCAGCTTCTCACCTCAACCTTGACTGATACGATGATTAGACCCCATTGACAGATGAGGAAGTGGAGTCTCAGAGAAGTCAAGACATGAGTCCAGGATGTCACAAGTGGTATGATCCACATCCAGGCAGTCAAAATTCTCAGCCTCTAAGCTATACGGTTGAATGGGTTCCCTGGCCCCCTGCCTTGTTTTTTCCTCTCACTTTCTCTCATTAAATGTCCATGTTGCTTGGAGCTTGGAGTTGAACCCTTGGAGTTTAGCTCCAAATCCCATGTACTTAGCCACACCCCCTTTTCTGCCTCTCACTGGAATGGTGTGGCAGGAACATAAGCTCTAGCCATAAAAGACTGGAAAAACTGACGTCAAAGTAAAAAGAAACTCCCGTGAGGTTTAAAAAACTCAACAGCCGGGCTCGGTGGCTCAGCCTGTAATCCCGCGCCTTGGGAGGCTGAGGTGAGTGGATTGCCTGAGCCCGTGGGTTCGAGACCCGCCTGGGCAGGCGAAACCTCATCTCTACAATAAATCAAAAAAATTAGCCGGGTGTGGTAGCGCGCGCCTGTAATTCCGGCTACTCGGAAGGCTGAGGCGGAAGGATCGCCGGAGCCCGGCAGGTCGAGGCTGCGGTGGCCGGGAGCGGCCACTGCACTCCAGTCTGGGTGATCGAGTGAGACTCCAACTCAAAAAAAAAAAAAACTCAACAGTCACACGGTCAAAAGAACAACGATATACCAGGAAAAATTATTTGTAATGGATATCACAAAGAACTCATTTCACGAATATGTAAAGAGCTCCTGGAAATCAATAAGAAAAATATCAGTAACTGAACAGAAAAATACACAAAGGATATGAGTAGGTAGTCCATACAAAAAATTCAACTGCCTCTCATCATAGGGAAGATGCTCAACTCTACTCATTGTAAGAGAAATGCAAATTTAAACAAAGTGAGATGACACTTTTCACCTATTAGACTGGCAAAAATCCAAAAGTTGGATGACTTATGGTGTAGGGGACGCAGAGGTCAATAGAAACTCACATTTTGCTGGTACAACCCTTGCAGAGGGCAATCCAGCAAGGTCTTTCAAAATGACAATATCCTTTGTCCCTATAATTAAATGTAAAGGAATGTGTTCTGTAGATATCTTTCATAGTATAAAAGGACTGACTTATCAGTGCTGAGGCATTACAGTAGGAAAAAAAAAATATTACATATTTGTGAAATGAGTTCTTTGTGATATCCATTACAAATAATTTTTCCTGGTATATCATTGTTCTTTTGACCTTGTGACTGTTGAGTTTTTTTTTTTTTTGAGTTGGAGTCCCACTCGATCACCCAGACTGGAGTAGCATTATTTACCACATCTTAGTTGTAATGGCAATCATTTGGAAATACCCCATTGGTCATCAGTAGAGAACTGATTAAATAAGTTATGATCCACTTACACAGAGGAATCATACAGCTGTTCTTTTTTTTGTGTGTGTGTTGGAGTCTCACTCTGTCACCCAGGCTGGAGTGCAGTGGCACAATCGCAGCCACTGCAGCCTTGACCTGCTGGGCTCAGGTGATCCCTCCGCCTCGGCCTTCCAAGTAGCTGGAACTATAGGCATGAGCCACCATGCCCAGCTAATTTTTTGATTTATATAGAGACGGGGTCTTGCCAAGTTGCTCAGGCTGGTCTCGAACCCCTGGGCTCAGGCAAACCTCTTGCCTCAGCCTTCCAAAGTGTTGGGATTACAGCCTGAGCCACTGTGCCCAGACTTACACAGCAATTGAAAAGGATGAGGAAGAATTTATGAACTCAGTGAACTGAGAGGGAAAACTCCCCAAGGTCAGTAGTGAAGATACAAATGCAAGCTTCTGAATAGTCTAGGTGGTCCCCATTGGTGTAAAAAGGAGAGAAAAGAACATATATTTGTACTTGTTTGTAAATGGATAAAGAAACTCTGGAAAGACACAAACAAGCAGTGGTTATCTGTGTGTGTGTATGAGGCAGGGATGTGGGGAACGGGGTAGGAGGAATAGGACAGAAAGACAAGGCCCTTTTATATACCTTTGAGAGCTGAACCATGGATTGTATAGCACATTTGAAAACAAACAAAAGCTGGGGCCAGACACGGCTCACGCTTGTAATCCCAGCACTTTGGGAGGCCAGGGCAGGAGGATTGCTTGAGCCCAGGAGTTCGAAACCAGCCTGGGTGATACAGTAAGACCTCCTCTCTACCAAAAAAAAAAAAAAAATCAAAATATTAGCCAGGTGTGGTGATGCATGTGTAGTCCCAGCTACTCGGGAGGCTGAGGTGGAAGGATCACCTAAGCCCAGGAAGTCAAGGCTGTGGTGAGCTGTGATTATGCCACTCACCACAGCCTTGACTCAAAAAAAAGAAAAAAAAAGGGAAAACTAATAAAAAACAATAACTTGAATTAAATAAATGAGCATCAGGCCAGGCTCAATGGCTCCACATCTGTAGTTCCGGCTACTTAGAAGGCTGAAGTGGAAGGATCACCAGAGCCCAGCAGGTCAAGCTGTGGTGGCCATGAGTGTGCTACTGCACTCTAGCCGGGGCAACGGAGTGAGACTCTGACTCAAAAAAAAAATAAAAATAAAAATAAAAAAAGAAGCCGGGCTCGGTGGCTCAGCCCGTAATTCCGCTCCTTGGGAGGCTGAGGTGAGTGAATTGCCTGAGCCCGTGGGTTCGAGACCTGCCTGGGCAACTTGGCGAGACCTCATCTCTACCATAAATCAAAAAATTAGCCGGGCATGGTAGCGTGCGCCTCTAGTTCCAGCTACTCAGAAGGCTGAGGCAGAAGGATCGCCAGAGCCCAGCAGGTCGAGGCTGCGGTGGCCGGGAGTGGCCACTGCACTCCAGTCTGTGCTACAGAGTGAGACTCCAACTTAAAAAAAAGAAAAGAAAAGAAATGAGCATCTTAGCTAGGTCCTTCACTGTTTCCCATACACACACATGCATGTGTACCTACATTCATACCAGAACGTAGGCTTCAGAACCAGACTGCCAGGGTACTAGTCTCGAGACTGGCTAGCTCTGACAACACTGAGAAAGCTACTGACCCTCTCTGAGCCTCAGTTTCCTTATCTATAAAATGGAAATCATGTGGGCTCCTTTGTATGACTTTGTGAGGATTCTAGTCTAGAGACCAGTGATTCTCCCCTGGGAATGATTCTGTCCCCCTAGGGGACATTGGCAAAGTCTGGAAATCTTTTTGGTTGTCACAACTGGAGTGGGGGTGTCCTACTGGCATCAGTGGGGAGAGGCCAAGGGTGCCGCTGGATATCCTACAGGGCACAAGACAGCCCCCTCCGCGAAGAGTCACCCGGCCCCAAATGACGGTTGTGCTCATGTGGAGAAGTCCTGCTCTGAGGATACTTACATGGCGACCAAGACAAATGCTTGGCATCACCATTATCATTGTCATCATTATTCTCATTCTTGCTTCCACAATGGCAAGTACTGAGTGTAACCACATGGTTTCAAGATCTCCTGGAAAAGCAATATGATAGGTGGCTACCGTAAGGATCAGAAATATCCACTTACAGAACAAATGTTTAAACCTCAGCTCTCAGCTGGGGGCGGTGGCGCATGCCTGTAATTCCAGGACTTTGGGAGGCTGAGACCGGAGGATTGCTTAAGCCTAGGAGTTTGGGACCAGCCTGGTCTACATCTCTAAAAATCAAACAAACAAACAAACAAAAAAACCCAAGCAACAAACAAAAATCAGCTCTCTTCTTGGTAAAGAAATGAGACTTAGTGGCTAAAGAGAGACAGCCACTTGAAGGTGCATATCACCAGATGCAAACATGCTGGGCTCTGGAAGTGGGTGTGAGAGGTCTCAGAAGGAGCTCAGGTGATCTGTTGACACTGCATGCTGGCAGAGCGCCAGGGACCATGCCAAGCCCTCCCTCTTGGTATCCCAACCAGGATACCTCACTGGTCCCCTTAATGACTCTGAAGTGGGTGCCAGTCTCTTTGTGTGTGTTTGTGTTGGGGTCTCACTCTGTCACCCAGGCTGGAGTGCAATGGCTGGATCATGGCTCACTGCAGCCTCAACCTCCTGGGTTCAGGCAATCCTTCTGCCTCAGCCTCCTGAGCAGCTGGGACTACAGGTGTGTGCCACCTGGCAAATTTTTTTTTTTTAAATATAGAGAGGAGGTCTTGCTATGTTGCTCCGTCTGGTCTTGAACTCCTGGGCTCAAGCAGTCCTTCTGCCTTGGCCTCCCAAAGTGCTGGGATTACAAGTGTGAGCTACCACACCTGGCCAGCTCCAGTCTCTTTTACTGGCAGGGAAACTGAGGCACTGGCAGGGAATCTGAGACTCAAGCAGGCTTGAGTCTCAGATTCAAGATCACAGGGAAGAACTGGGAGTCGTAGGGCCACTGCCCACTTCCCACCTCCACTGATTTTATTTCTGAATCGGCAGCTGGTGTGACTTTTCTATTACCCTGTTCATAAACCTTCCATGGCTCCCTAGTGCCTTCAGGACACGGTGCAGCTTCCTCTGCTGGGCACCCCTGCTGTCTCTCCACGCTTCCCTCACCACTCTCCCCTTACCCTCTGCATCAATCAGACACAATTCCTTGCAGTTTTTCTGGCCTCCAGGCCTTTGTTAGTGCTCTTGGATTCCTTGCCTAGGATGTTGTTCTTCCAGACTCTGACTGCCTTTGAGTTTCCTCAAGTTTTCGCAGAGGCAGCCCCCTCCTCTTCCTGACGCTCAGGGTGCTTGGTAATAGACACCACAATGTCTGGATAGGGGCCGCAAAGGGCTTGATGGGGTAAAGGAGGCTCTCACCACAAAAATGACAGGAATAAGGTGTTATATCCAAATACCTGCTCAGGGTTTTGCTTTTCTATGCTGATGAGGGTGAGGGGAAGGAAAATGCATTCTTACACTTTCATGAAACAAAGAGCAAAGAGATGTGATTTGAATAACCAGTGACCCTTCTGAGGTTCTACTTTGATTTTTGGCAACTTTTTCTCCCCCTTTTTTTTTTTTGTGAGTCGGAGTCTCGTTCTGTCGCCCAGGCTGGAATGCAGTGGCGTACTCACGGCCACCGCAACCTTGTCACCTGGGCTGGAGTGCAATGGCTGAATCATGGCTCACTGCAGCCTCAACCTCCTGGGCTCAGGCAATCCTTCCACCTCAGCCTCCCGAGTAGCTGGGACTACAGGCATGTGCCACCATGCCCAGCTAATTTTTCTATTTATTGTAGAGACCAGGTCTTGTTATGTTGCCCAGGCTGGTCTCAAACCCATGGGTTCAGACAATCCTCTGACTTCCACCTCCCAAAGTGCTGGGATTACAGGCATGAGTCACCCTGCCCGGCCCAGATTTTGACAACTTTAAAAGGTCCTTCCCTGGTCACAGCCTCCCCAGCTTCAGATCTGAACCCTCTTTTCTGGGTCTCCCTCTGCCTCCTGGATGGCCCAGCCCCGCCCACTCTGGGTCACTGCTGCCTGGGGATGGGTCTTTCTTTCCCCCTGGTCTGTGAGCCCTGGGGGGACAGGGCTGAGGCTGTCTTGGTTACTGCTGTGTCCCTTCCACCATCCCATGCAGGTCGAAGGAACACTTGAGGAGTGTTTGTTGAAAAATGAATGACCGAAGGGGAAGGTCCCAGGTCATGTGGTCCACATTCTGGGATTGTGTTCTAACTCAGACAGGCAGCAGATACCGGGAGATTTAGGAAGTGCCCCTGAGGGATCTTAAGAGAAGACCTCATGTCTTAGCCACCTTCACTCCAGCGGATGTGGAAGCATGGCTTCATCTGTAGACTTTGAGGTCACTAGAACTGGCTTCATAACCCAGACTCTATCACTTCTTTCTGGGCTCTGAGCCTCAGTTTCTCCATTCATCCAGAAGGGAGGGTGATCGCACCGTTTCACAGGAGTGCCCGAGGGTTAAGGTCTAGAGGCCGGACATGGTGGCTCAAGTCTCTAATCCCAGCTACTCAGAAGGCTGATACAGAAGGATCGCCTGAGCCCAGGAAGTCGAGGCTGCGGTGAGCCGTGGGCATGCCGCTACACTCCAGCCTGGGTAACAGAGTGAGACTGACAAAAACAAACAAACAAAAAAACATGAGCTTTCAGGGCTGAGGACAGTCTAACTTTGGTATTAGCACTTCCAACTTGTACCAAAATGAAATCAGCGGCCTCCAGTCCAAATCTGTTTCTCATCTGCATTCTCAGCGAGGAGACCCGTTCTCTGGGGCAACCGGACCGCCTTTCCCTCAGCTGCAAATTGTGAGGCCCTCACGTCCCACTTGTGCATTGTCTCTGCTTTTCTTTATAGTCTGTGACTTGAACTGAGGTCCCTCATTACCCATCATTCCATATGTAAGTTATAGCTTCATTGACATATAAGTCATACACCAAGTGATTTACTCACCCCTCCCCCATTTTTTCATCACTTTATTTTGAACTAGTAACGAGTTATAAACCCATACGAAGGATAACTTTTAGGAGTGTGATACGACATTTGTTCTGGGCACTTTGGTAAGTTTTAACACTGCCTCTATTTTTCCTTTTTAAACATTAATTAGGCTGTGTGCAGTGGCTCATGCCTGTAATCCCAGTACTTTGGGAGGCCGAGGTAAGATGATCACTTGAGCCCAGGAGTTCAAGACCAGCCTGGGCAACATAGCAAGACTTTGTCTCCACAAAAAATAAAAAAGTTAGCCAGGCACAGTGGTGTGCACTTGTAGTTCCAGCTACTCAGGACGCTGAGGTGGAAGGATTGCTCAAGTCCAGGAGCTTGAGATTAGCCTGGGTAGTATAGTAAGACCTTGTCTCTACAGAAAAATACAAAAATTAGCTGGTGGTGCACACCTGTAGGGCCAGCTACTCAGGAGACTGAGGTGGGAGGATCCAACCTGGGCAACAGAGGCTCTGGCTTCAAAAAAAAAGGTTAATTAATTTTTAAATGAACAAATGTTATCTTTATGATGTACAACACAGTGTTTAAAAATATATATATACACATTATGGAATGGCTAAATTGAGCTAATTAACATATGCATTACCTCACATGTCTATGATTTTTTGTGATAAAAACACCTAAAGTCTCTCAGCCAACAATTTATTAATTTACAAGTCAAAGGCTTTCAGTATACTCAGTATTATGCAACCATCACCACAATCAATTTCAGAACATTCTCACCACCCCAGGAAGAAACCTTGCATCCCATAGCTCCACATCCTAATTCTCCCACCCCTTCCAGCACTATGCAAATAATAACCTACTCTCTGTCTGTATAGATTTGCCTATTCTAGACATTCTGTATCAGTGGAATCATATCATGTGTGGTCTTTCCTGACTGGCTTCTTTCACTTAGCACAGTGTTTCCTCAGATCGGCATCTGGGGAGGCAGGGCTCAGGGAAGGACCTTTTAAAGTTGTCAGAATCAAAATAGAACCTCAGAAAGCTATGGGATTGGTGATATACACTGTACCATTCATGTTGTGGCATGTACATTTTTTCATTCCTTTTTTTATTGCCAACTAACATTCTGTTATAACATATAGTGCATTTTTGTGTTTATACTTATCAGTTGATGGAAAAATTTAAATATAAGAGTAATACATTTTTATAGCGTAAAACGAAGACACTTGGGGATAAATACTAACTTTAGATATTTCACTCTCTTTTTCAAGCTTTATTGTTTCTTATTGTTTCTATTTCTTTTCAACAAAAGGTAGAATTATATACAGCAAGTCTTACAAAGCATCACAAAAGAACCCATGCTTCTCATAAAATAATTTGGAAAATAAAGTTTAAAAAAATCCTTAATTTGAGTATTCAGAGGTAACCATTTGAGAGTTTCCTTTGAGAGTTTTTTCATATTTTTAAAATTATTATCATTACTTTTTTAGTTGGAGGGGGTCTCACTCTGTCGCCCAGGCTGGAGTGTAGTGGCATGATCATGGCTCACCACAGTCTCAACTTCCTGGGCTCTGGTGATCCTTCTGCCTCAGTCTCCTGAGCAGCTGGGACTTTTTTTGGTATTTTTTTGTAGATACAAGGTCTCACTATATCGCCCAGGCTGGTCTCGAACTCCTGGGCTCAAGAGATCCTCCTACTTTGGCCTCCCAAAGTGCTGGGATTACAGGTGTAAGTCACTGTGCCTGGCCTAAAATTAATTTTTAATCACACAAGTGCTTCTCCTTAGGAAAAAATTGAAACCATGTAGGACCAAAGCTTCCTTTGACCTCCACCCCTAAGCGATCCGACCACGCGCCCCGGGCACGTAATGCTATTATCAAGATAGTTGAAATTATGTCCTGTATACCTTTTTTGTATTTTGCTTTCCTCTGACCAATGTTTTGTAAACACCCTGCTCATTCTCCCACAACTGCAAACGCTTTGTAAACTACCTTCTAAAAGCTGGCTGCTATTCTATCTAGTGGCACAGCCAATCCCCAAAGTACCGCCTCCCCATAAACATCCAGCAACACATAGCAGGCCTTGTCTCCACCTTAGAACTACAGAAGCCAAGTGGAAATGTTCTCCCCTCCTTTTCTTCCCTTCCTCCCCTCTGCCCATGGTCCCAAGGAGCCCTAGACAGTACCTCTGGCGAGGAGATAAAGAGAAATAGGGAATAGGCTCACCACGTCCCTGTCCTTCTTGCAGTCTGACACAGGTCTGAGCTGGGGATATGGTGAAGCTGTGAACTGGGGGGAATCTGGGGTTTTAAAATGACAGAGGCCGGGTCTGGTGGCTCATGCCCATAATCCCAGCACTTTGGGAGGCCAAGGTGGCAGGATCGCTTGAGCCCAGGAGTTCCAGACCAGCCTGGGCAACATAGCGAGACCCCCATCTCTACAAAAAGAAAATTAAATAAAATAACCAGAACAGGACTTTTAAGACCTAGGAAAGGAGGCTATTCATTTACTACGCGTGTGGATTCTGGAAAGTGTGGTCTGAGTACCCAGGCCATCCAGCTTGGAATCTTCATTCTGTCACTTCCAAGCTGTGTGACCTGGGAAGGGCACATAACCTCTCCGAACCTTAGTTTCCCCCTTTGTGAAATAGGGATCACATAGCCTACATGAAAACAGCACAGGCTGGCACACAGACGCACTCAGTCACAACGACCTCCTATTACGACTGCTGTGGTTATTGTTATTATTTCTTATTACTAGGGTGGATAGCTGGGGTGAGACAGGGTGCTCTGGCGGGAGGGGGTGGATGAGAGTCCCAAATCCTGATTCTGCGGGGCAGCCCTTGCCAGCCCTGCCATCTTGTGTAGGTGACCCTGTCCCCCCTCGCTCCTCACTCTCCTCCTTCGTAAGAGGGGACAATATTACCACCGCTTGGGGACGGTGGACGCTTTTAAGAGCGCTAGTGAATTCGGAGCCCGGGCAGCATGGGCCTTCCACTGATTACAATCATAACTCTGAGTGGGGGCGACTTTGACTCGGACAGAGATTCTCCTGGCCTCTCACCTACCTGCCAAAAGCAGTTTCTTCCAGGCAGGGCCGCCGTGGCTGCAGCCGGCGTCCGGAGGACACCTCATGCCGTGTTCCGTCCGGGGACCGCGCAGAGGAGGGCTCCCCGTCGAGCGTGGGGGTCTTATAGACCGCGCCGTGGTGAGTGCAGCCCTAGCCCCGCCCCGGCCCCGCCCGCCCCGCCCCCTACACGGCCACGCCCCCTCCCGGCCCCGCCTCCGCCCCGGGCTCCGGCTGTTGGCTGGGAAGTCACTTCCAGGCCCGCTTTCTTCTCCAGCATCGGGTGGCGGATGGGGAGCGCGCTGCGACAGGGTGGGGGGAGGGGTGCTCTGAGATTTTGCTCTCCTGCCCCCGCCTACCATCCCACCATCCCCGCCCGGGAAGGGATGAAGATGGAAGGAAGGGCAGAATTGCCCGCCCCATCGTCTCCCACATCAAAAACCACGAGTGGCCAAAGGTCATCTGGCAGCAGGTGGCTGGACCATCTGCTGGCCTCGTAGCTTCTCTCCCGCACTCTGGGACTATCGGCTCTGAGCCTGGGCTTCTTTCCTCCGTAAAACGGGGATTTTAACAATAGTGCCTGCCCGCAGAGTCAGAGGGGGACAGGAGGTGCCCAGAACAGTGGTGCCTGGTACACAGTAGGTGCTCAATGAAAGGCGGTAGCTATTACATAATGCTAAATGTTTTTATGGCTATCCAGGATGTCCTGGAGAAGTGTTCAGAATCTCTTTATCAGGACTCTGCTCATACTCTGAATTTTATGTTCTGGAAGGATAAGCCAGAATGGCTCCTTTCCCTCATCCTTCTCATTCTCTAGACCCCTCCTTTCCTCCTCAAATTGATAATTATACTGATCAAAGTAATAGCTAGTATTTACTGACCACCTACTATATGCCAGGCACAGCATTAGCCTTTTAGAAGTTGCTATATATAACTGAATCCTCACAGCCACCTCGAGTGGTAGGTATGACCATCTGCCTTTTTCAGGGGTGCCCGGGGGCTGAGTGACTCGCCTCACATCACACAGCCATTCCCAGTGGCTTTCGTCAGTCTTACACGGATCATCCCAAGGCAAACTGCGCCTCGTGATTCTGGCCTCAATTCACAGATCACCTCCTCAGTGAAGCCTTCCCAATGCCTGCTGCAACTCAGACCATAGCTCCTTGCTAGTAAGCCACACTGTTTTACTTTCTTTACGTTGTTCACCACTATCTTAGATGATGTATTTCTTCGTCCGCTTGTTTATTATCTGTCTTCCCCTCCCCACTCCCACTTCTCCAGCTTGAATGTCAGATCCAGGAGGGCAGGGATTTAGCCTGGTTCTTGGCTGAGTCTCTAGTGCCTGGCACGCATATAAGGGGGGACCCCAGAAAAACCTGGAATTTATTTATAAAAAACTGTGTATTTTTTCTTACATGTTTAAACATCAGTCACCTTCAAAGTACTCTCTGTTTGGTGCAATACACCTATTAAGATGCTTTTCCGCTGCTCAAAACAGTTTTTGAACTCATCAATTTTGATGTCTTTTGGTGCTTCTGCTGTTTCTTGTTTCACCTCTTCCACATCGGCAAAACGTTTCTCTCTGAGGACTCTTTTCATCCAGGGAAACAAATAACAGTCACTTGGGGTGAGGTCAGGTTAATAGGGAGGGTGGGGCACAGGGGTCATGCTGTTTTTGGTAAAACAAACAAACAAACAAAAAAAACCCCTGCTGAACACAGTAAGGTGTGGGCAGGTGTGCTCGTAAATCGCCCATCATGAAATGGGAAAACGGCCGGGCTCGGTGGTTCAGCCTGTAATCCTAGCACTTTGGGAGGCCGAGGTGAGTGGATTGCCTGAGTCTGCGGGTTCGAGACCCGCCTGGGCAACTTGGTGAGACCTCATCTCTACAATAAAATCAAAATTCTGCCGCGAGTGGTAGCACGTGCCTGTAGTTCAAGCTAGTCGGAAGGCTGAGGCGGAGCCGGGCTCGGTGGCTCAGCCTGTAATCCCGCGCCTTTGGGAGGCTGAGGTGAGTGGATTGCCTGAGCCCGCGGGTTCGAGACCCGCCTGGGCAACTTGGCGAGCCCTCATCTCTACAATAAAATAAAAAAATCAGCTGGGCATGGTAGCGCGTGCCTGTAATTCCAGCTACTCGGAAGGCTGAGGCGGAGGGATCGCCGGAGCCCAGCAGGTCGAGGCTGCGGTGGCCGGGAGCGGCCACTGCACTCCAGCCTGGGCGACAGATTGAGACTCCAACTCAAA